>QODF01000033.1:2915673-3134470 GCA_024372805.1 Oostethus manadensis | reverse complement strand
GGCCGCACGGTGGCTGAGTGGTTAGCACATTGGCCACACAGTCAGGAGATCTGGAAGACCTGGGTTCAAATCTCCGTTGGGCATCTCTGTGTGGAGTTTGCATGTTCTCCCCGTGCGTGTGTGGGTTTTCTCCGGGTACTCCGGTTTCCTCCCACATTCCAAAAACACGCAAGTTAGGTAAATTGGAGACTCTTAATTGTCCATCGGTATGAATGTGAGGGTGACTGGTTGTTTGTCTATATGTGCCCTGCGATTGACTGGCGACCAGTCCAGGGTGTACCCTGCCTCTCGCCCAAAGTCTGCTGGGATAGGCTCCAGCATCCCCGTGACCCTAATGAGGATAAGCGGCACAGAAAATGGGATGGATGGATGGGTTTAATTCATTTGAATGCACCCAAGTGACAAGGGAACTGTTTCATGATGTGGGCAATTTCATTGCTTTAATTCCATTTCCATTGCATTCCATTCCTGGTTTCTTATTGTTTCGCATTTTGTCACACTTACACGTTTCAGATCATCACACAAATTTAAATATTAGTCAGTGACAGCAACTGAAAACAAAACACATTCTTTAAATAAAACATTTTGTTGTTAAGGGAAAAAAATCCAAACCTACATGTACCTGTGCCGAAAGTGATTTCCCACTGATAAAACATAACATACCTGAGAATAATTGAAATCTGTCAGTCTGGAAATGTTATAAAGCCATTTCTAACGCTTTGAGACTCTAGTGAACTACACTGTCAGCCATTATACACAAATGGCAAAAATATGGAACAGTGGTGAACCTCCCCAGGAGTGGCAGGCCAGCCAAAATTAACCTAAGAATGCCATGACGACTCATCCAAATGATCACAAAAGACCTCACAACAACAACTAATGAACTGCAGGCCTTACTTGCTCCAGTTAGTGTTCATGACTCCACCATAAGAAAGACACTGGGCACACTAATCAGCATCTTGATATGGCAACATTTACATGCTCATGTCATTACTTACCTGTGTTCTTATAGGGTGAGTTTGGCCCTCCAGGTCCTGCAGGGCTCATTGGCCTACCTGGTGTGGGCATTCAAGGTGAAAAGGCAAGTACATTACAAAACACAATAACAATTTTACCAATACATTATTATCAGATGTTAATACAGTCGCCCTTGTTTATCGCCATTATTGTTGATAATGGGTTGCAGACCCGCCTGTGATAAGTGAATTCCCCCAAAATAGGATTCAATATTAATAAATAGAATATTTTTTTAGTAACCGCATAGAAACTTGTTCATGACCTTCTAAATACATTTACTATTATTAGAGCGCTATAGACATTAAATAACACCTTTACACTTGTATTACCTAATATAGTAGACATGATAAGCGATAATATAAGACATAGTAACTTAGATTCCGCGTCGTTGCATCGCACAACTTTAAAAAACGATTGACGTCAGTCCATCCTCGTTATGACGTATCTTTCTTTATACTACATTCTCACGCACAGGCTACAGGATTTCTGCAGGGACACAGGAGACAAGCACTGCAAGCTAACAAGCTACAAGTTAGCCTCCAATTGAATTATTCTAAAGTTAAGACAGGGTTTGAAACAAAGTGGGGAAGGACAATGTTAGAAGCCAAAAACATATCACTTCCACACACAATGGAATGGCTTTGCATCCAAGGCTGAGTCCATGCAGTGCAAGTTAATGTAATGTAATGTAAGTACATTACTTGTACCTGGTGGCCTGTATAAAGACTACATATGGCGTGCCTTTCAATGTTTTCTGAGCAATATTAGGCCATAGTCAACCACGAAACAGAGATCATTTATTTATTATATATTTTTGGAAAAACCACGATACAGTGAGGGAGCTGTTTGAATTGCAAAGTGGCA
Source organism: Oostethus manadensis (assembly GCA_024372805.1). Classification (NCBI taxonomy): domain Eukaryota; kingdom Metazoa; phylum Chordata; class Actinopteri; order Syngnathiformes; family Syngnathidae; genus Oostethus; species Oostethus manadensis. The sequence continues at coordinate 3,132,589 of QODF01000033.1, read as the reverse complement.
AGGGTTGAGTGTATATTTAAATCCCAACATTACAGGGCATTGAAGGTCCGAGAGGGCCGCCAGGACTACGAGGCCCACCAGGAGAAGGCTTACCTGGACCTAAGGTATGTACACAAATCAGTGCATTATACAGTAAATAAAGCAAGTAAATTTAGGAGGAACATCGTAATTGACTTATTTATCCTCATCTTCCCCAAAATCAAATGTATTCTTGTTACCCAGTGCTTCATGTTTTTGCCCGACTCAGGGAGACCAGGGGTTCCCGGGTGAGGTTGGCTCTCCAGGAGAGAGAGGACGTGGAGAACCCGGAGATAAGGTTTGTGAATGCTCTGTGATGGTTAAACGTTTTTTTTACATTGCAGTAAGTTCTCAGATAAATAAAATGATCATTGTGTTTTCAGGGTGAGCCAGGATCAACAGGACTCTCAGGGTTACCAGGTCTGCCAGGGGAGGATGGAGCTCCTGGACAAAAGGTAGCTAGTCTGTTTCTTGCGTTAAAGGCAAGCATTACTAGGGATTACAGCAACTATTATCATTGGCAACCCATTTACGCCATTTTATGTGGCTCATTTGGAATCCCAAGGACATCACCAAATACTAACATTTTCTTCCCTTTTTGCCAGGCTTTCACTGCACTTTCATCATCGCCAGTGCAAATGTTGTTCATTACCTTTAATATAATAACACTTCCTCCACCATGTTTGACAAAGGGTGTAGTACGTTTGTCACGCAAAGGTTATTTTATTTCAAATCCATCGTGTTGGTGTGTAAAGCTACAATTGTAAAAACTCTGCCTTTGTCCAAATATTTCTGTGCCTTACTGTACATTTTGTCATGAAATACATGCATGTGTGTTTGTGTGCTCTCTGACTATAGGGTGAGTCGGGAGCTCCAGGCCTCAGGGGGCAAGAAGGGCCACCTGGGATTGGAATTCAAGGCGAAAAGGTAAAAACAAGTTACCTTTCCTTGTAGGAGGTAAGCTTTACATGTCTAATGACTGTATTCCCAATGTAACCTCAAGGGCGACCAAGGTCAGCGAGGAATAAGAGGCTTGACCGGGCCACCTGGCATCAGTGGCCCATTAGGACCCAAGGTGGTGACTGGGAAAGATTTAATTGTAGAAATGAGGCAGAAAGGTACAGTAGTGTTGAGAATAATAGCAGTGCAATGTGACTAACCAGATCAATCGTTTATATTAGTATTTTTTTATTGCTACATGGCCAACAAGATACCAGTAGGTACAGTAGATTCTCAGAAAACAAACCAACTGACCCAGCATTCATGATATGCGCGCTCTTAAGGCTGTGTAATTGTGCAATTAGTTGACAGGGGGTGTTTAAAAAATAGCAGTGCGGCATTCAATCAGTGATCAATTTTGTGAAAAAAAACGGGTGTGAATCAAGTGGCCCCTATTTAAGACTGGAACCAGCACTTGTTGAGGATGCGTTTCTCTTTGAAACCCTGAGGAAAATGGGTCGTTCAAGACATTCTTCAGAGGAACAGCGTACTTTATTAGAAAGTTGATTGGTGAGGGAAAAACTTCTGAAGAGTTGCAAAAAGTGTTTGGCCGTTCAGCTAATTGCAAAAAAACAAAGACAACTACCAAAATGGATCGAAGAGTAACCAGAATGATCCAGGCTGATCAAAGACAGTCTAGAGTTACCTGTACTGTAAGTAGTACTGTAACAGTTTGAAGACATCTTTGTGATACTAATCTATTTACAAGAATACCCCGCAAAGTCCTTCTGTTAAAAAAAGGCATGTGCAGGAGAGGTCACAATTTGCCAAAGAACACATCAACCGGCCTAATGAGAAATGGAGGAACATTTTGTGGACTGATGAGAGTAAAATTGTTCTTTTTGGGTTCAAGGGCCGCAGACAGTTTGTGAGATGACCCCCAAACTTTGAATTCAAGCCACAGTACTGTGAAGACAGTGAAGCATGGTGGTGCAAGCGTCGTGATATTGTCGTGATGTTTCTCCTATTACAGCGTTGGGCCTATTTATTGCATAAAATGGATCATGGATCAGTTTGCATATGTCAAAATACTTGAAGAGGTCATGTTGCCTTATGCTGAAGAGGACATGCCCTTGAAATGGGAGTTTCAACAAGACAATGATCCTAAACACACTAGTAAACCAGCAAAATCTTGGTTCCAAACCAACAAAACAGAAGTTGTGGGGTGACATAAATTCTGTTTCTGAAGCAAAACCAAGAAATGTTTAATGAATTGTGGAATGTTGTTAAAGAATCTTGGAGTGGACTAACAGCGGAAAGTTGGTTGGCTGCATGCCACAAAGATGTCATGTCAAAACTGTGGTCATACAATAAAATATTATTTTAGTGAATCACAGGATAGAGAATTCCTTGAAGGAAAAAAGTCTGTAAACAACAGTTTTGAGTTTGTAAAGTCAACAGCTAACACTGCTATTTTTTTGGAACACACCTTCAACTCATTGCCCGATTGCACAACTTTAAGAGTGTACATATCATAAATTCTGGGTCTTGTTTGTTTTCTGAGAATCTACTGCACCTACTGGTAACTTCTTTGCCATGTAGCGATAAAAATAATCTAATAGTGATTAACCTGGTTAGTCACCAGATTAAAAATAGACTGCTATTATTTTGAACACTACTGTATATGAGAACAATACACATTTAACTTCTCTCTTTTGGCTTCCTTGAACTTTTCAGGGAGAACCTGGGGCACAAGGAAGGTTGGGTTTACCTGGTCCACCAGGACGTTTTGTTATGGGACCCAAGGTAAGTTTTAGATGCTAGAATGTTTGCTTTCAGTAAGGCTGTGAAAATGCAACTATATTGCTCCTTCAAGTCAGTGATTCATAATTGGTTTGGCTGCCAGGCCCACCGTCACACCTCAATGACAAGCGGCAACCCAAATTACGGAAACTCAAACTTTCAATGATTTTATATTTAAAGCCACTGTTTGCAACACCACCTGTGCTGCAGCAATGTGATGCTGTCTCTCTCTTTATGGCGTGCTCTTCTCCAGCAGACATCCACAGCTGTGTGTTGCAAGGACGGCACGTAAAGTCTACTTGATGTACTATGTCGTTTTCCTTCCTTCTTGACTTAGTCGCCCATAAACATGACCACATGATGGCGTAGCAAGCAAAGCGCAAAGACACGAATGCGAGGAGCGTTCACATTGGGTCATTATATTATAATTTTTTAGCCCAGACAAAGACCTGTGACCCAAAACAGCAAGTGGGTCGCGATGCACCAGTTGAGAATGACTGCTTTAAGTCATTGACAATACTTTTCCTTGTGCCACACTATTATATTGCTACCAGTACCTCCTACTAACATGAGATGAATTTGTTCTAGGGTGACGTTGGACCAAGCGGCCCTCCTGGTCCAATTGGCGAGACTGGTTACGGGCTTCCTGGTCCAAAAGTGAGGTCCCTATTTCTTTTATTTATTTCTCCGGAATGACTGTTAGACAAGGTTACACTTGCATATTGCTGTGCCTTCATTCTCCACCATTTATCTTTTGTCTATAAAAAAACATCATTTGCAAGAACTGACCTGAATGAAGATAGGCTCCAGCATACCCGTGGACCCTAATGAGGATAAGCAGTATAGAAAATGGATGGATGGATGACCTGAATGAATTGTGCCTGTGTGCCGTAGGGTGACCGTGGAGCTCTGGGTCCTCCAGGTCCATTCGGTCCGAAAGGAGAAGGTTATCCTGGACCCATTGTAAGGAACAAGTTTACACATGTGTCATGTGTCTGTAAAACCCAAACATTTCTACCATCTTTTGCAACTTAGTCCATCCTATTGATTTGTGTTTTGGTAGATGTTGTACATCCTTTTTAATGCTCCAAGCAAAAATAAAAATATGTTTATTATTTTGAAGCAAGGTAATCACCGTGAGGATGCACGCTGCAACTTCTAGTTTTGCGGTGTAACAAGAATGTATTCATTGTATCTCATTTCTGTACCAATGTGTAATACCACCATGTCATGTATTGGTTAGGGCTCTCCTGGTCTACCTGGGCTTCCAGGAGAACCTGGCCAAGAGGGCGTTGGCATTCCTGGACCCAAGGTAAGAGTTTTTGGTAAATTGGGGAGGAAATGTAGCATGAAACAGGCAAGTGAATGTGAAATTTTGCAAGTGCAAATTTAAAGTTGATGCTCTTGCTGGCGCTTGAAGTAGATACTGTAGGTACAGTTGCTTGATATATTTTGATTCAATATATTTTTTTAAAGCTGACAGAATAGTTTACTTGTTAAGAGAAGTTGAATAAGACAGTTAATACTAATTGAAAGTCCCATTTTTTTATTTGAAAAAGTAGAAAATAACAAAACCAACAGAGCTGCCTTTACCTAATGCGTCATGGATGGGATTTTATATGGCACCCTCCTCTATCAGTGATTTACATACTCTTGCAAGAACTATTGTTGGGCATTGTTTTTATCGCTGTCTTTAATTTGTAAGATAATGTGTCACCCAATTTACCTGGTTAACAATTTATAAATAAAAACAAAAACTAAAATGCATTTTTAATACCCTTAATCACAAAATAAAAATCCTGTAATCAAACTAGGGATGCTCCGATCAGGGTTTTATGCTGCCGATTCCAATACAGATCGTCGATGAGAGAGATGGGCCGATACCAATACCAATACCGATAACATGGATTAAATGTAGACTCACGTTGTGTTATTGGCCAGGGGTGCAGATAGACAATTCCAAGGGCCAATGGAAAATAGGTAATTATAAAAAAATAAGTTTTGAGTGGATTGGGTTTTTTTGCCTTTATTTGTACTGTTTGTCACAAACCTGAATTTAAATCGATGTTTTGGAGAACTGTAATAGGAATTCATGGGAAATAAATGTAACTGTCTGTATAAGCTGCATTTAAACTATGTAATAACTATATACAATAAATGAATAAAAGTAAAAAGACTGATGAGAAACTTATTTATGATTTGTACTAATATAAATTGGGAATTGTTTTGCTTTTCAATCAATGTGAGCTTTTCCATTGAATGAGTTAAAAGATACTTTTCATACTGTTATATTGGAAGTGAAATTTTTTTCCCCCCAGTTTTTGGTGCCCCTTAAATTGCCTAATAGGCCAGCTGACTTTCCATACAAATACGTGTAGGTCATTAAAAGCAGTTGTTTAATTTTTACTTTGAACATATAACAATACTGTGTATCCCACCACCCTAATGAGGATAAGTGGTATAGAAAATGAATGAATGAATGAATACTGTGTATTCCTTAATGTTTGTCAACTATATGCACTTTGGGTTTTAGACTCTTACACAATAATGTCTGAAATGAAACAAAAGAGTCATTGGCCTAAACAATGCTTTTAATGTTTTAACAAAATACTGCGCTTTGTTTGTCTATCTTTGTCGTGGCTCTTTGCTTAAGGGGGATATTGGTTTCCGAGGATTGCCTGGTTTACCAGGACCTCCAGGAGAAGGCCTCCCAGGACCTCAGGTATGTGCTGTTAGATTATAATTGACCTACATATGTCCAGAGTCGCATTTTTTTCCATTATCACATTTTAGCCCTAGTCAGAGAACATGTTAATGTATTCAGGTTATTTAGGTAATAGCTCCCATTCATTGCGTGGCTTAAACATATCTAACAGATGCAACACCCATAGGCCTTCAATCGCATCCAGGTAGGCCAGATCAGCATTGTGAATACGTGTGTGTTTTGTGCTCAGGGTCACCCAGGGCGACCTGGTCCTTTGGGACCAGTTGGGCCACCAGGAGTTGGAGTCCAAGGACCAAAGGTAGACTGTGGTTTGCTGCCTCTGCCATCGTCATTTAAGTACCTGTAAAATACTTATCTGTCCTTGTGTTGTTTTTTTTGCAGGGTGAGCAGGGAGTCCAGGGTGTGACAGGACCAAGGGGCCCCCCCGGAGAAGGTTTTTCCGGAGCTAAAGTACTTCCTAAAATTGACTCTTAGAATGTAACATGTAGCATGCAGGTACTCTGTTGCGGATGTTCTGTTGCGGACTGTGTGACAGGGAGACCGTGGCACTGCAGGGGAAAGGGGGCAAAAGGGCTTTAAAGGAGACCTGGGTGACCCAGGAAGTCCAGGGCAACCCGTGAGTATTATTTGTTGAAATGCATAATAAATGGAACTGTTCCATGTATTGATAATGAAAGTTTGATTCTCATCTGAGGGTCAATCTGGTCTCAAAGGAGAAGCAGGCCTCACGGTCAGAGACACTTCTTCCTTCTAGTTTTTCATGAGATGCTGATATTAATCTAATTTGTATGGGTGCTGAATGATTTGTGTGTGTTTTTACAGAGAGAAGACATCATACGACTGATCAGAGAGATTTGCGGTATGGTATCAATTCTACTCTTGTAACTTTAATTTCTGTGTCTCAAGTGATATTATTGCAACTAACTATGGTCAAATTGTCCATTTATTATACTGGTCTGCTATGAGTCCAGGATGTGGGGTTAAGTGCAAGGAGAGGCCTATGGAACTAGTATTTGTCATTGACAGCTCAGAGAGCGTGGGTCCAGAGAACTTTGAAATCATTAAAGACTTCGTCAACGCGTTGGTGGACCGAGTCACGGTGGGCCGCAATGCCACCCGGATCGGCTTAGTGCTATACAGCCTGGAGGTCAAGCTGGTGTTCAACCTGGCCCGCTATGTGACCAAACCGGACATCAAACAGGCTATTAGGAACATCCCCTACATGGGAGAGGGCACCTACACGGGTACGGCCATTCGCAAAGCTACCCAGGAGGCCTTTTACAGTTCACGCCTGGGAGTCAGCAAAGTGGCGATCGTCATTACTGATGGAAAGGCGGACAAAAGAGAGCCTGTCAAAGTCGACATCGCTGTACGGGAAGCTCATGCCGCCAATATTGAGATGTTTGCCCTGGGTATTGTCAACACCTCGGACCCAACGCAGGCAGAGTTTCTTCGAGAGCTTAACCAAATTGCATCTGACCCTGACTCTGAACATATGTTCCTCATTGATGACTTCAACACTTTGCCAGGTAAAACACTGGATGACAATCAATTTATTGTGCTTTGAAAAATATACAGGTAGACCTCAGTTTATGGCATTCCGTGTTAGAGCGTTTTGTGGTTATGTACATGAACTAGTTAAAAAAATTAATTTTGGTCCTTAAATGTTGACTCGCTCGAGAGCCACTTGGAGTGCAGTGAACTGTGGAAGAATACACTATGTGCTCAATATTGTCATGGGGGCGTTGCCGGGAGTATGGGATTGGTGGCACGCGACCGTGTGCCATTCGGTCCTTGTACAACCAGAGCAGGAGCCTGGTTCGCATTACTAGGAGTAAGCCATTGATTCTGTTCATGGCTTTTATGGACAACATTTCTCAGTGCAGCCAAGGCGTCAAGAGGGTCTCACCCCAGTTTGAGGAATTCAAGTATCTCGGGGTCTTGTTCACGAGTGAGGGAACGTTGGAGCATGTGGTCGACAGTCGGATCAGCACTGTACCGTGTCGCTGTACCGGGCCGTCGTGGTGAAGAGATAGCTGAGCCGGGAGGCAAAGCTGTCAATTTACCATTCGATCTATGTTCCCACTCTCACGTATAATTATGAGCTTTGGGTCATGACAGAAAAAACGAGATAGGGGATACCTGGCAGTGTTAAGTTTTGTGATTTCCTACTGTGAAGGTGACAGGCGGAGTCCTGACTGTATGTGTGAGAAGGTTGTCTCCATGCACAGAGGACAGTTGAGTTTGCTGATGTTGTTTTGGTGTGGTTGTGGCCAACAGTTGTCAGTAAAGAAATGGTTGATCGACCACATTCTCGTCACCCTTACAACATCCAGGTAGAAGTTACAATACAATCTTTATCCCTAATGATGGTCGCGACAGTCAAGTTTTTATATTGTATTTCATATTGTGTTCTTCTGCTGTAACTTGGTCTCGAGTGAGTCTCGTGTTTACGGGCCAAAATTAAGTTTTGAATTAATTTATCGGAGCGGGTTTGTAACCACAAACCGAAAAGCACCTGTAAATGTCAAGCATTGCAACTAAAAGCTGTAAATCTAAGTCATTAGACTTCACCCTTTAGGCCACCATGACTCTTTGTCTGGTTTATTTTGGCTGGAAAATCTCACAGAAAGGGCACACAAAAACAGCAGGTTTTTACGTTTCCCTGTCTCAGCTCTGGAATCCAAGTTGGTCAGTCAGTTCTGTGAGGACGAGAATGGAGCCCTGATATATAACAGAATCACCAATGGAAACAACGACCATAGCAACCCCAGGAATGGTAACAATGGGAGGTATGCAGTAGGCGGCTACGGGTACCAGCCTGCCACTCAATGGGAACTCCTGAACTCTCGTCAGACCAACAACCAGAACCCCAGCGTAAGTGGGGAGACTAGCCAACATGGCCATAAAGGATCCACAACAGGACAGGTATGGACAGCCATTGCAATGCAAATGTGTACAGTATAGGCATGTGGAGAAAGAATCAACTCTAAATCAACTCTTTTATGTTTCACCTTTAGCAAGGATACACCGAAACAACACAATGGGCAACCGAGCGGGGAGACACTTTTAATCGTGGCGAGTTCCAGCCTATTCCGTCTCACAGAGAACAGTCTATCCCGTCTTCTACTGTCAACGTAACATCATCTGTCCAGCCAAGGCCATCTTATCCCAAAGGTAGACAAGACTTTGCTAAAAAGCGTTATAAAACCACTGAGGTGCTTTGTGAAGTTGCTTTCCGAGAACACTTCCAATTAGGAATGATGGGTTTTTTTTCCCCTATCTTGTGTCTGCAGTCATACACCAACGCTACCCAGACTAAAAACAGCGTTAAAAATACAGCAAAGACCACCAAGAAATGACACATGTATAAAAGAAAATGTCCCGGCAGAACTGTTTCCTTCGATGTGTGTAACAGAGTGCTGGAAGGTGGTACACAAATAAATGACTATCGGTTTACATGTATAAAGCCACCAACCGGGAATATAAGACAAGCCATCTTTTTTCTACGTGTCTTATATTTGTTTTGAATGGCTCCCACAGTCAGGGCCCACGTAAAGAGGGTAAAAGTTAGTACAATATAATAATTCCAAAGGCTCACGCCAAAAAGTAGGTACAAATTTAAAGTATAGGTTTCCTATCTGGGTTGAGATTTTTCATGTATCCCTATTACTCCATAACATACATCTAACTAAATTCAGGTTCTAGTCCAATAGCCTAAAAATAGCTTTCATTAGTCAGTTAAGTCCTAGAGATGTAGTAAGCAAAGCTGCCCGGGGGGCCCAATTGTTTTTCATGGGGCCCAGAATTCCTAGTGCTGTAGTTCCATTGTTCCTCAAGCAAGGTTGGTCATAAGGGGGCCCGAGACCTTGCGCTTTGTGCTTGGTCCTTGAGATCCCCAGACCTCACCGTGTGTGTTGTATGACGTATGTAAAAGATCTTGTTTATGTTCCATCACTACCCACTAACTGCAATAAACATCAAATAACAACATCCATCAACTCAGAGGATGGTGCATTGGTGGGAGAAATTCTCTTTATTGTATTGTATTTATTTTTCACGTTTTTATGTTTGTATTTGTTTTAAAAATTGTATTTCTGTAATGTGTCATCGGCCAGTAAAAAACTAACCACAAAATCCAAAATCCCAAATGAATTGTATGATACCCATTCGCAGTCCTAGAATTAATTTCAGTAAATTACTTTAAATGAAAACTGCACTTTTTGTGGAATTTTGACCATCACAGAAACTAACAGTGCAAGACATGGAGCCCACCTATTTCAACAAAAAACCCTCTAAAAGAACCTCTGGCAATGTTTTTGGTTTTACGCTGTGATCATGTATTAACAGGTGCATTCATGATAACATGTAATACTTAAATATTTTGATCGTTTTAAACATGACCGGAACTTCTTTCCTAGGCGCATTGATTTCACATAGCCCAACGCTACTTCCTTTAACAACCGCAGCATACAAACAGTATGTGTCTGTGGTATTACTAATGATGGATGACTACTTTTAGGCAAATGAGGAATCAGAACCTTATCTTTTATGCATGAACACATGCAGGATGAGCAACAGTACATGTTCTCAGGTAAGACTCCCCCTTACGGCCCTAGGTGCTAGTGCTAAACGTTTCATGGATAACAGTAAAATGACAACAGTCACTTACAATGTCCACTCTCATTGGGATGGCTGTGTCTTTCAGCACGAGACCCGTAGAGCTTGTAAATGCAGTTGGTAACGTGTGGGATCTCAAAGTTGACCATCTTGTCAGCTTATTGCCACTTTGAGGCATGATTATAACCTAGTGTTTGTTTTTCAAAACTCACAAACAACACAGCCCCGGGGTACTAGGTACTGTACCGCTTGGCAGTGGCTTGAGGCGTTGTGTGACACTGAGACTGGCGAGGCGTTGTGGTTCTCTGCTAGATAAACATAGTTCTTTGTGGTAGCTGATACAATCATATTTTTATAGCTTGGTTCATACACAGGTTGAAAAAATGACAAAAAAGTGTAGTTTTCCTTTAAAGTCTGTCCTATCTCAGGTGGCCTTGGACAATCAACAACAGATGGTGAACTTGCTTTTTTTATTGACCTTTTCCTTCATGTTTTTTATGCAGAGGTGGCGCCCTCGGATCCTCGCTGCGCCATGGCTCTAGATCAGGGCTCATGCCGCGACTATAGCATCCACTGGTACTATGACAAGCAGGCCAACGCCTGTGCTCAGTTCTGGTTCGGAGGCTGCAGCGGCAACAAAAACCGTTTTGACACAGAAGAGGAGTGCAAGAGGACTTGTGTGCTAGCCACATCTAAATGTACAATCCCGTTATTTTGTATACATAGAAATACATATACAATTCAGTCTAGTATTGCAAATGCAGATTTTTGATTGTGATTGTCACAGAGTTTTGCATTTCTCTTCTGTTCTGTTGTTTAGGAAGCTGAGTGAAGACATCAACCTTATGCCAGATTCTGGGTTTGCTTCAGAATCATCAACTCTTCATCGCTTCTACTCAGGAACAGACGCTGTGTATTTCCTTTCCCCCCACGGGAACAGAACTTTTTTTTCATACAGTCTCTGAGCGACACTGCAAATGACTGTGTTTACGGAACTTCAACCAGCAGCACACTGCGGAAAACACAAATTGATGTTCTATACCATTAACTTTTTGCAATTCCGTTTCAGTTTAGTGTTGCTTTACCTTAGCTTTGAATTACCAGCCACAATTGAATGAATTCCAATGTATATAAACACAGCAGTAAAACAATACAGTAGCAAACACAGTAGTTAGCTCGATTGACACTCAGTTGTGCTTGTTAATTAACCCAGATGACCTCGTGTTGTTGAATCAATACCTCTCTGAAGGTGTCAATCAAACATTTATAAGGGCAGAGTTTTACTGCAGTCGAATGGATTGTAGTGCAGACACACAATGCAATGACTGCCCCCTGCTGGGCTATTCACAACCATATCGAAGGGGTCAGGGATGCGGTAGAAGTAGTTTAACTTTAAATAGCTATAGTTTAGCTATAACTTCAACTTGTTGCTTTTCTATGAACATCTTGTAAAAAAAAACATCCGGTTAATAAATACAAACTGAAAAATGACAGATTCTTTACCAGTTGTTTGTCTGTCAAGGTGATTGGAGCAGTTAATGATGGCGTGACTCATGGGCTGGTTTTAGGCATCACTGAGATCAAGAAGGCGGTTAATTGTGTGGTAACCAATCCATCCATCCATTTTCTTCCGCTTATCCAAGGTCGGGTCGCGGGGGAAGCAACCTAAGCAGGGAAGCCCAGGAGTCCCTCTCCCCGGCCACTTTGTCTAGCTCTTCCCAGCTGATGCCGAGGCGTTCCCAGGCCAGCTGAGAGACATAGTCTCTCCAACGTGTCCTGGGTCTTCCCTGAGGCCTCCTACCGGTTGGACGTGCCCTGAACACCTCCCCAGTGAGGCGTCCTGGGGGCATCCTAACCAGATGCCCAAGCCACCTCATCTGACTCCTCTCAATGCGGAGGAGCAGCGGTTCTCTCCCGGATGACAGTGCTTCTCACCCTATCTCTAAGGGAGAGCCCAGCCACCCTGCGGAGAAAACTCATTTCGGCCGCTTGTAACCGCGATCTTGTCCTTTCGGTCACTACCCAAAGCTCATGACCATAGGTGAGGGTAGGAACGTAGATTACCGGTGAATCGAGAGCTTTGCCTTTTGGCTCAGCTCTCTTTTCACCACGACAGATTGGTGCAGAGTCCGCATCACTGCAGATGCCGCAACAATCCGCCTGTCCATCTCGCGTTCCATCCTTCCATCACTCGTGAACAAGACCCCAAGGTACTTAAACTCCTCCACTTGAGGCAGAACCTCATCCCCGACCTGGAGATGGCACTCCACCCTTTCCCGGGCGAGAACCATGGACTCGGTCTTGGAGGTGCTGATTCTCATCCCAGCCGCTTCACACTCAGCAGCGAACCCATCCAGTGAGAGTTGAAGGTCACTGCTCGATGAAGCCAACAGGACCACATCATCTGCAAAAAGCAGAGACCGAATCCTGCGGCCACCAAACCGAAACCCCTCAGCGTCCTGGCTACTCCTAGAAATTTTGTCCATGAAAGTAGTGAACAGAATCCGTGACAAAGGGCAGCCCTGGCGGAGTCCAACCCTCACTGGAAACGGGTCCGACTTATAACCGGCAATGCGAACCAAACTCTGACACCGGTCATACAGGGAACGAACTGCCTGAATTAGGTGGTCTGATATTCCCATATTCCCATACTCCCATTCCATATTCCCGGAGCACTCCCCACAGTATTCCCCGAGGAACACGGTCGAATGCCTTCTCCAAGTCCACAAAACACATGTAGACTGGTTGGGCAAACTCCCATGCACCCTCAAGGACCCTGCCGAAAGTATAGAGTTGGTCCACAGTTCCACGGCCAGGACGTAAACCACACTGCTCCTCCTGAATCCGAGATTCGACTATCCGACGGATCCTCCTCTCCAGAACCCCTGAATAGACCTTACCGGGAAGTCTGAGGAGTGTGATCCCACGATAGTTAAAACACACCCTCCGGTCCCCTTTCTTGAAAAGCGGGACCACCACCCCGGTTTGCCAGTCCAGGGGCACCGACCACGGCGTCCACGCGATGCTGCAATGTCGTGTCAACCAAGACACGCCCACAGCATCCAGGGCCTTAATGAACTCCGGGCGGATCTCATCCACCCCAGGGGCCTTGCCACCAAGGAGCTTTTTGACCACCTCGGTGACCTCAGCCCCAGAGGTAGGCGAACCCGACTCAGAGTCCCCAGGCACTGCTTCCATGTTGGTGGGCGTGTCGGTGGGATTGAGGAAGTCTTCAAAGTATTCCCTCCACCGGTCCACAACATCTCGAGTCGAGTTCAGCAGCACACCGTCCCCACCATACACGGTGTTGACTGTGCACTCCTTCCCCCGCCGGAGACGGCGGATGGTGGTCCAGAATCTCTTTGAAGCCATCCGAAAGTCGTTTTCCATGGCCTCTCCGAACTCCTCCCATGTCCGGGTTTTTGCCTCAGCGACCGCCAGAGCTGCAGACCGCTTGGCCTTCCGGTACCTGTCAGCTGCCTCCAGAGTCCCATGGGCCAAGACGGCCTGATAGGACTCTTTCTTCAGCTTGACGGCATTCCTTTACCACTGGTGTCCATCAACGGGTTCTGGGATTACCGCCACGACAGGCACCAACCACTTTACAGCCACAGCTCCGATCGGCCGCATCGACAATGGAGGCACGAAACATCGCCCACTCGGATTCAATGTCTGCTGCCTCCCTCGGAACTTGGTCAAAGCTCTCCCGCAGTTGGGAGTTGAAACTCCTTCTGACAGGGGACTCTGACAGGCATTCCCAGCAGACCCTCACAATGCGTTTGGGTCTGCCAGGTCTTACCGGCATCCTCCCCCACCATCGGAACCAACTCACCACCAGGTGGTGATCAGTTGACAGCTCTGCCCCTCTCCTCACCCGAGTGTCCAGAACATGTGGTCGCAAGTCCGACGACACAACCACAAAGTCAATCATCAAACTGGGGCCCAGGGTGTCCTGGTGCCAAGTGCACATGTGGACACCCTTATGCTTGAACATGGTGTTCATTATAGACAATCCGTGACGAGCACAGAAGTCCAATAAGAAGACACCGCTCGGGTTAAGATCAGGGGGGCCGTTCCTCCCAATCACACCTCTCCAGGTCTTACTGTCACTACCAACATGAGCGTTAATTTCACCCAACAGAACAAGGGAATCCGCCGAGGGAGCGCTCTCTAGTACTTCCTTTAAGGACTCCAAAAAGGGCGGGTATTCTGAACTGCCGTTTGGCGCATAAGCGCAAACAACAGTCAGGACCCGTCCCCCCACCCGAAGGCGTAGGGAAACTACCCTCTCGTTTACTGGGTTAAACTCCAACGTGCAGGCTTGGAGCCGGGGGGCAACAAGAATTGCCACCCCTGCTCGTCGCCTCTCATTGCTGGCAACACCAGAGTGGAATGAAGTCCAGCCCCTCTCGAGAGGACTGGTTCCAGAGCCCTTGCCGTGCGTTGAGGTGAGTCCGACTATATCTAGCCGGAATTTCTCCACCTCACGCACCAGCTCAGGCTCCTTCCCCGCCAGAGAGGTGACATTCCACGTACCGACAACTAGCTTCTGTAGCCGAAGATCGGACCGCCAAGGCCTCTGCCTCCGGCCGCCACCCAGCTCTCTTTGCTCTCTTTGGTGAGCTCATGGGAGGGGGGACCCACGTTACCTTTTCGGGCTGTGCCCGACCGGGCCCCATGGGTGCAGGTCCGGCCACCAGACGCTCGCCATCGTGCCCCGCCTCCGGGGCTGGCTCCAGAGGGGGGCCCCGGTGACCCGCGTCCGGGCGAGGCAAAACAAAGTCCAATTGTATCATTCATCATTAGGGTTTTTTGAGCCACTCTTTGTCTGGTCCCTCCCCTAGGACCTGTTTGTCATGGGTGACCCTACCAGGGGCATAACAGCCCCCGACAACTTAGCTCCTAGGATCATTGGGACACGCAAACTCCTCCACCACGATAAGGTGGTGACTCAGGGAGGAGTGGTAACCAATCTAGATTTTAAATTGTTATTCGTCACAGTTTAGATCCAGGGCAAATTAAATGCATTTGTAACATAGATAGTAAATGTTTTCAGTAATCACACCTAAATACATTTTGAACAACTTACTTACATATGGTCTCTAAATTTTGTAGCAGCCCTGATTGATATTTGCATTGATATTTGCACATTTGCATCTTCAACTCCCCGCGGCTCTGTGTCTCGATTCTCCTCTTCTGCTTAAGTTACATGTCGACAAGTGGCGTAGTCTGATCTATCTTTAGTACTGCCCACTGGAGAAATGTTACCTAACTCCACACAGTCCTTACACACTTTCCCACGTAACCGAGAACACAGCAATTTAGGATGCTATAGATCCAGGGAATCGGCTCTTGGCGTCACAAAAAATGTCGGCATGTTGTCTTTTCCGTAGCTGAAAAGTTGTTGGACTGCAGCAAACGAGGGGGTTCGGATAGCCTATGGCTTTTTGCATGTGTGCTTGTCACCGGTTTGTGTCCACAGCTGCTGCACCCAAACTTCCCTCATCCATTTTTGGAAACCCTTGTAATCATCTGTCTCAACCAAATAATCGTCCTTGGTCTGTGCAGACTGTAATCAAACGTGCCCTTGTCCTTGTTAAACATGAATGTGTTGGTTAGCATGAGCACGGTTGGTTCAAAAGTGATTTTCATGGTCAATCCAGCACCAAATTAGGCGGCACGGTGGTCGAGTGGGTAGCACATTGGCCTCACAGTCAGGAGGTTCAGGGTTCAAATCTCCATTGGGCATCTCTGTGTGGAGTTTGCATGTTCTCCCCGTGTGTGTGTGGGTTTTCTCCGGGTACTCCGGTTTCCTCCCACATTCCAAAAACATGCATGTTAGGTTAATTGGCGACTAAATTGTCCATAGGTGTGACTGGTTGTATGTCTTTGTTTGTCTATATGTGCCCTGCGATTGACTGGCGACCAGTCCAGGGTGTACCCCACCTCTCGCCCAAGGCCAGCTGGGATAGGCTCCAGCATCCCCGCGACCCTAATGAGGATAAGCGGTATAGAAAATGAATGAATGAATCCAGCACCAAATTAACATTACTGCAGATACCCACTACACCTATTAGACATCGAATGCCTGAATTTTGCCGACAGTGTTCAGTCAGCGCCAACAAGTCCTTCTGTGCTGGCCTAAACACTAGCAGAAGTTCTGGCCTGCGTACATTTATAACTGAAATGTAATTCTAATGAAATATTAACTTATACTAACAGTCCGTCAATCCAACCATTTTTCTTAGCTCTTGTCCTCAATAGCGTCAAGTTTCTGTTGGAGCCTATTTGTCTTCTATCTGCTGTTTTTAATGAGAGGTGGACTGGTCACCCAACTATTCTATTGATTTTGTAGTGTGTCTTTTGGGTGCATTGCTTCTAGAACATGTACAAACATGTACATGTTCATTTCTTGAACCAATCAGATTACAAATTTACCTCACAGGGCCAGCTAGCAGGCGTACAGTAAAGTCAGTGTTTTCTGTCTTCTGATTGGTTGATGCTTGTAAGCCTATGCCTAAGACTCATACTGTATAAGTGTCCTTGAAAGCATCATCACATAAACAGCACAACCCTTGAGCAACGTTGTTCATTGTTCTTTGTGCGTTACGTGAACAAATAAGTTGGTTTATATCTAATTTATTATTAAACACATCTGAAGGAGAAGTCCTGGAGCAACAACGCTGTCTCTGTCTGGAAAGGTTCCCCCCCCCGTTGTTGACAACCGTCACTTAGCAGAAAGACTGAACACTCACTACTCCAGGTTCGAAGATTCACACACCCCCCTCTCCCCCACTGCCCTCACACTCTCGGAGCAGAATGTGGCCGAGACGTTTAAAAAGCAGAACCCTCGGAAAGCTCCAGGTCCGGATGGTGTCTCTCCTTCCACCCTGAGACACTGTGCGGTAGAACTGGTGCCTGTCTTCACGGACATCTTCAACATCTCCTTGGAGTCATGCCATGTCCCAGCTTGCCTCATCTCAGACGGTGATGAGTCTGCTTACAGAAAGGAGGTGGACCGGCTGGTGTCCTGGTGCAGCTGCAACAACCTGGAGCTCAATGCTCAGAAGACAGTGGAGATGATCGTGGACTTCAGGAAAGTCAAAGCCCCCCTGCCCCCCCTCGTCTTGACAGACTCTCCCATCACAAGTGTGGACTCCTTCCGCTTCCTGGGCACTAACATCACCCACGACCTCAAGTGGGAGCAGACCATCAGCTCCATCATCAAGAAGGCTCAGCGGAGGATGTACTTCCTGAGGCAGCTGAGGAAAGCCAAGCTGCCTGTCCAGTTGATGGTGCAATTCTACCCATTCTGCCATTATTGAGTCCATCCTCACCTCCTCCATCCCAGTGTGGTTCGCCGGGACCACTGCCAGGGACAAACACAGACTGCAGCGCATCGTGCGCTCCGCCGAGAAAGCGATCGGCTGCAGCCTTCCATCTCTCCAGGACCTGTACGTCTCCAGAACTCGGGGGCGAGCAGGCCGGATACTTGCCGACCCTTCCCACCCTGGACATGGACTATTTGAGCTACTCCCCTCTGGCAGAAGGTGACGGTCCATTCGGACCAGAACCTCTCGCCACAAGAACAGCTTCTTTCCTGCTGCTGTTGAACTCATGAACACTTTATAACATTTGCACTATGCTCACTTTATAACCAGTACTTTTGGCACCTTATACTACCTGCACTAAAAACACCCTCATGCCTTTACTTATCAGTGATTCCACCTTTTTACTCAGGTTCTATGTTTAGTTAGTTCTATGTTTATTTCATGCTCTATGTTTACTTAGAATTCTACGTCGCACTGAGTCGCCAAAGAAAGTTCCTAGTTTGTGAATTGTTCACTTACAATGGCAATCAAGTTTTTTGGGTTCTAAAACCTGGGAAAGGGTTTGACTCCTGTAAGACAAATAGGTGGTGTAAACAGCAATAGCCTCTTTTACGATTGGCTGTTTAACATTCTCAATCTTTAGCTGCTGTGTAAAAACTACATGTGTCAAGTCAAGGACGGTTATCCAATCAAGGATGGTGTGTTTGAAGCAGGGCTGTCAATTGATTAAAATATTTTATGGCCTTTCATTAAGTGCAGAGAGAAAGAAGTTATCTACAATAAGTAGGGCTGCAAATCTATTTGCGGTAAACGATTCGATACACGGGTGAGATACGATCCAAAAGTGTGAACGGGATTCGATTTATCCTGTTTACAAACGGCGACTACATTTGTTGATGTAATCATGAATCTTACAAAAAGCCAATTCTGTGGACTTGTCATTCCTAATATTTTCAGATGAGCAGTAAAAGAGCACATCATACCCCCAAGCATGCTGTAAGGCAGGGATCCACATTAACCAGGCATCGGGAAACTTCCAGATGCAAATAGAACACACACACACACACAAATTAAAAACAAAATCATTTGAAAACATGATTTTTTTCCATTTTGGAAATGCAGGTGCTTTTAATTTTAAATAACATACTGTATATTTTATGTTTAATGCGAGCAGCCCACTTCCGACAGTCCTCGTATGCGCCCTCTAACTTTTCAATGCATCTTCTCCCACGCCGCGCAGATAAGACTACTTTACTGTATGTTTCCTTCACCTCAGATTTGGTCCCAAATGCTGATACTATGTGGGAATGCATGAAGGTAAGCGCTGATGATCTTATTGAGTGCTAATGTGCATATTTGTTGGTGCATCTCTCTGAAAGCCGCACGGTGGCTGAGTGGTTAGCACATTGGCCACACAGTCAGGAGATTTGGAAGAGCTGGGTTCAAATCTCCGTTGGGCATCTCTGTGTGGAGTTTGCATGTTCTCCCCGTGCGTGTGTGGGTTTTCTCCGGGTACTCCGGTTTCCTCCCACATTCCAAAAACATGCATGTTAGCTTCATTGGCCACTCTAAATTGTCCTATAGAGTGTAAATGTGAGTGTGAATGTTTGTTTGTCTATATGTGCCCTGCGATTGACTGGCGACCAGTCCAGGGTGTACCCCGCCTCTCGCCCAAAGTCTGCTGGGATAGGCTCCAGCATCCCCGTGACCCTAATGAGGATAAGCGGCATAGAAAATGGATGGATGGATGGATCTCTCTGAAAAACAAACTCCGGGCTCGTACTGATGGATGGTGGCTCTGTATTCATTTAGTGCTTTTAATTGATAGTTTTACACAACCCGTCATAAATAGGATAAATACGTATGCTGTACTGATGACCTGGTAGCTGCTAGTGCGGTATCATATTGTGAGTTACTCCAATTTTGTATGTGACGGTGGTGGCCAAAAATACCCTCTCAAGTCAAGCCATTTATTCCTAGGCGCTGACACCATTGTCTCCACTCTAAACTGGCCCGGTGACACTGGGCTCAACACCCACAGCAGCCAGTTGCCTCTTTCCGTCGGTGACAGCAGCTGCTCGCCAACGTGAGGCCGCTGCCGCACTGCGAGTTGGCCTCGGCGGATTCCTGGGGAGATGAGGCAGGCATGGCCGGCTATATTTAGAGAGGGGGCTGGATTAAATTGCAGGGTCTTCAACGCGACCCTTTACTCTCTACTGTCCTTTCTAGCCAGGACTAACTGCCTAAAGGACCTGTGCTCACGGTCTCCCACCTTTCTCTACAGATCCTCTCTGGTCGTTCATTTCCCCGCCGGCATGGATCCCAACGCCATCAAGGAGGAGCTACGCCTGTTTCAGAGCACCCTGCTCCAGGATGGTCTGAAGGAGCTCCTGAATGAGAACAAGTTTGTTGACTGCACCTTGAAGGTTGGCGACCGCAGCCTACCCTGCCATCGACTGATCATGGCCGCTTGCAGCCCCTACTTCAGGGAGATCTTCTTCACAGAGGACGGGAAGGAGGTGGAGAACACCAAGGAGGTTGTCCTGGAGGACGTCAACCCCACCATCTTGGACATGATCGTTCAATACCTCTACTCCGCTGAGATCGATCTCACAGATGACAACGTTCAGGATATAATTGCTGTAGCAAACAAATTCCAGATCCCCTCCGTCTTCACTGTCTGTGTCAACTACCTTCAGAAGAAGATCTCTACAGGCAACTGCTTGGCCATTTTCAGGATGGGCCTCGTGCTCAGTTGTCCCCGCCTTGCCATCGCCGCTCGTAACTTCATCGCCGACCGCTTTGAGCTGCTGCACAAAGACGAGGAGTTCCTCAAACTGGCTGCCCACGAACTGTTCGCCATCATCGGTGGAGACTCACTCAATGTGGAGAAAGAGGAGATGGTGTTTGAATCAGTCATGGCTTGGGTTCGCTACGACAAGGAGAAGCGTGTCAAGGTCCTGAAAGATGCTTTCAACTGTATCCGCTTCCGCCTGCTGCCTGAGAAGTACTTCAGAGAAAAAGTGGAGAGCGATGATATAATCAAGGCGGACCCTGAACTTCAGAAGACAATCCAGGTTATCAGAGATGCCTTCAAGGGGAAACTTCCAGTGACCCCAAAGAAAAATGAAGGGGATGCCGGGGCCGGCAAGGAAGGAAGCGAGGAGGATGATAGCCCCTTCCCTGGCTTCTTGAACGACAACCGGAGACACGGTATGTACACACGGGACTTCATCCTGATGGTGAACGACTCGGCGGCGGTGGCATACGACGTGAACGAGAACGAGTGTTTCCTGGCCGCCATGTCAGAGCAGGTGCCCCGCAACCACGTCAGCCTGACGTCTCAAAAGAACCAGCTCTACATCATCGGAGGGCTGTTTGTGGACGACGACAACAAGGATGTTCCCCTGCAATGTTACTTCTACGTGGTAAGCAACCTCTTCTTCTATGCTGCCGACAGATTGGCTGAAGCAATGTGCGTGGTTTTGTTTGCACAATACACCATATTGTCATTTCATATAATACATTACAATTCTTTTGCTTATTCTTGCGCTTGTTTTTTTCCCCCTGGTCCGAATCTGCCTATAGAGTCTATCTGCTGCTCCTTTACAAGAGATGAGCTGTTCATCCCAAAATATGACATGGTCCCGGGGGTTCAATTGCAATGCTATGATGTCATCACTGTATTGCTCACTGTCTCTATTTTGATTACTGAAACCAACGGAATAGTGAAATGATACTGAAATTTGCACTCACAGATGCCTTGCAGCTGAAATAGTAAAGCTGCCTCTGTGTGGGTAGAAAATTGTTATATTACAAAATACTATCTCTCAACTTCACGGTAAAAAATTTGGCAGCTTCGGTCTGTCGCGGGTTTTTCACAAATATATGAATAAATCATGCTCTTTCATGTTTGAATGCGGCCTATTATTAGTCCGAAATATGCGTATTGTAGCAGATTTTTGGCTTATATTACGCATTTTCAAGCATAAAAATGGCTAAATGAACTAGAATACATAGAGGCGTTCAGAAGATGCTTTCAAAAACGCAATGAACGATATGTAATATTCCAGACAGGTCACTAGTAGTGTTACTGTAATGTTCGGAGACACACACACCGCCAGAACAACGGGCTTTTTTTGCAGGTTTGAATGATCTCACAGCTGCCACGATGATCCCTAACACGAGCTACCGTTGCGGCCGTAGCTCACAGCACACTGAAACTCAACTCAGCTCCCTTAGGAAACACATTTATGGCACGAGCTTGAGCCTTATTCCTATTTAAATGGCTTATTTACAACTTTATTGGGTACCACGAGTGTAATGGTGATTATGGAGGGGGTCGTTCATATCTAGGCGACTTAAATCATGTTAAACACTTATTTAGACAGTCGTAAGGAATCCTACTTTCAGGAAATTCACTTTTCAGGGTCAGGTCTGGAAGCAGTTCAACAAGGGATCCCCGTATAAGCAAATACACAAATTCAAAAACACTTGTCAACATGTGTCTAAAATAAATATCATAATAAAATATGCCTAAAATAATATCTCGTTGATGGCGACAATTTTCTACAGGGCATGTTTGCAAGGTGTCTGGTGACTGCTAACATATGCTATGTCAGTATTTGAGCCATTTTCAGGGTACTGGATGGACCATGTGGCACATTAGGATGTTCCAAAAAGCTACACGAAAATCCTACACTTTGTATGTTATTTTCCCTTCAGCTGGATCCACTTGCCTCTGACTGGGTCGCACTGCCACCCATGCCATCTCCCCGGTGCCTCTTCGGCATCGGGGAGAGCAACAACCTGCTGTTTGCTGTGGCCGGAAAAGACTTGCAGACAAATGAGTCGCTGGATACTGTCATGTGCTACGACACTGAGTTAGTAGATGATTTTTCATCCATTGATTTACATCTCAAAGTCTACACCTTGTTAAGCTTTAAGCTTTGTTTTATTTATTTTTTTACCACATTCCTCTTTCAGGAAACTCAGGTGGAGTGAGACTAAGAAGCTTCCTCTGAAGATCCATGGACATGCGGTTGTGTCCTACAAAGGGTTGGTGTATTGCATTGGTGGCAAGACAGACGAAAAGTGAGTCAGTGTGTGCATTTACGGCTGAACCTCACCTGCCACGCAACGCAATCATCCACAAGTGTACTGCGTTTCTCATGCAGGTTCGCATTGGGGATACATTTTTCTGCAGCTGTAACATGTCACAGAAATTTGGCAAAAATAGGACGTTGAGGAACATAACCTTAAACCGCAAGACTAAACTGTGTGAGTTCAGCCGTGACAAGAACACAGCTAAAGATAAGCAGGCATGAGTTCCAGTGGGGGGAAAAAAGATGTGTGAAGTGTGCATTGCAGTGTGACTCGTTTATGAAGGTGCTTCAAACACCCGCAGGAAACTGCTGGAAGCAAACTTGACAGTTTAAAAGCAACATTTAGTTTGCGGAGACTTACATGTTTGCTTTCTAAAGACGGAAGCCACATTTTCATGTAAGGGCTGATAAAATGTTATTGCAGAGATGATAGCGCAGGAAACACTTCCTTACATATAAGACTATATTATCCGTTCCATTCCAGTCCAATTTTTCCCCTCTTTTGTGGTCCGAGTCACGGGGGCAGCAGGACACCAAGGCTTTCCCAGGCCAGCTGTGAGACATAGTCCCTCCAGCGTGTCCTAGGTCTTCCCCGGGGGCCTTCTCCCGACTGGGCGTGCCCGAAACACCTCACCAGGGAGGCGCCCGGGAGGCATCCGGACTAGATGCCCGAGCCACCTCAACTGGCTCCTCTCGATGTGAAGGAGCGGCGGCTCTACTCTGAGCTCCTCCCGGATGGCCGAGCTCCTCACCCTATCTCTTAGG
The DNA here is from genome assembly GCA_024372805.1 of Oostethus manadensis. Lineage (NCBI taxonomy): Eukaryota > Metazoa > Chordata > Actinopteri > Syngnathiformes > Syngnathidae > Oostethus > Oostethus manadensis. The sequence continues at coordinate 3,109,283 of QODF01000033.1, read as the reverse complement.
GTGAGTCCAGCCACCCTACGGAGGAAACTCATTTCCGCCGCTTGTATCCGCGATCTCATTCTTTCGGTCATGGCCCATAACTCATGACCATAGGTGAGGGTGGGAACGTAGATCCATCGGTAAACAGAGAGCTTTGCCTTCCGGCTCAGCTCTCTCTTCACCACGACGGTCCGGTACAGCAACCGCATTACTGCAGATGCTGCACCAATCATCCCTCATTTGTGAACAAGACCCCGAGATACTTGAACTCCTCCAACTGGGGCAAAACCTCACTCCCAACCCGGAGGGTACAGTCCACCCGTTTCCGACTGAGAACCATGGCCTCGGATTTGGAGGTGCTGAGTCTCATCCCAGAAGCTTCACACTCAGCTGCAAACCGCTCCAGTAAACGCTGAAGGTCACAGCCTGATGAGGCCATAAGGACCACATCGTCTGCAAATAGCAGATATGAGATTCTAAGGTCACCAAGCTGGACTCCCTCAACTCCTTGACTGCGCCTAGAAATTCTGTCCATGAAGTTTATGAACAGAATTGGTGACAAAGGACAGCCTTGGCGGAGGCCAACGTTCACCGGAAACAAGCTCGACTTACTGCTGGCAATGCGAACCAGGCTCCTGCTTCGTTGTACAAGGACCGAATGGCACGTTGTAGCGGGCCACCAATCCCGTACTCCCGGAGAACCCCCCACAGGACACCACGAGGGACACGGTCCAATGCCTTTTCCAGGTCTACAAAACACATGTAGACCGGTTGGGCAAACTCCCACATACCCTGCAGTACCCTTGCAAGGGTGTAGAGCTGGTCCAGTGTTTGAGATGAAAATTCGGGGCAAAAATTGGAAAAAAACACTTTAAATACTATCATTTTATTTAAAGTACTTCATTATATAAATGGAGACAGTGATTGATCACGTTGATTCAGGTGTAAAGCAATGCCCAGTTTACCGTACTTCAAGTGAGTCTCCCCGTGTCCATTCTTTTAATTCGTACGAAAATAGGTCATGTAGTTTTACTATCCTATTAACTATAAAATTAACAAAGAACGTGACTGATCCAAACAGTACCGCTCAGCCATTGGGTTCCAATGCTTGTATGTTTTGAAACACCAATGTATCAATATTTGGAATGAACATAGAATTATTCCTTCAATCATTCATTTTCTAATGCTTATCTTTGTTACATTCATTCTCGACTCCAGCCACGGTCTCGTTGACCCAAGCCCCCAAATAGCTGTCCTTGGTTATGCCTGCCCGTAAATAGCGGCTTGTAACCCAAATTTTAGTTTGCAGTTGAAAGAGCGATGTGGCGCTTTTATTATAAAAAATATATAATAAAAAATATAAAATATATAAATACTGTCAGTGATACAGTACGGCAGTAAATGCAAATAACTTTGGTGTTGTTGTGGGAGCCATCTGCCAGGGCTTTCAAGCTGGATAGCCAATTAAAATCCCTTTTTCTTTGTCAAGTTCCGCCCAACATTTGTTTCTATTTGTTCCCCAGTCACCGCTGCGTTCTTAAACTACGGTGTGGGCCAAGGGTCAAACAGGCTGTTAATCGCACGTCAAAAATAATAGTTCCGTTAAAGGAAACGCCCGTTAAGTGTTTTCTGTTGACACATACTGCAAGGTCAACATAGGTCAACATCGGTTGATCGGGCGTTCTGGTTCTCTGCAGCAAAGCTCTCAGCAAGATGTTTGTGTACAACCACAAACAGTCAGAGTGGAAGGAATTGGGGGCCATGAAGACGTCCAGAGCCATGTTTGGCGCCGTCATCCTCGATGGCAAGATCGTAGTGGCCGGCGGAGTGAACGAGGGAGGCCTCACCGCCTCCTGTGAATGTTACAACTTTTCAACAAACAAGTATGTTCCATGTTTAAATAATCGTGTGTGGAATTTCTTTTCTACTTGACTTTATCCCCACGTTGCCAGGTGGGAGCCATTTACGGAATTCCCTCAGGAGAGGAGCTCTGTCAACCTAGTGAGTACCGGCGGCACCCTGTACGCCGTGGGCGGCTTTGCCATGGTTGAGATGGAGAACAAGGAGGTGGCTCCCACAGAGGTCACCGATGTCTGGCAGTAAGTCTCCTTGAAAAGCGTCAGGTTGTACAGGACGTGATTGTTACAGAACTCCGACCGTGCTCTCACCCCGATAGGTATGAGAAGGATAAGAAGCAGTGGAGCGGCATGCTGAGGGAGATGCGTTACGCCGCTGGGGCTTCCTGCGTGTCAATGCGTCTCAACGCAGCCAAGATGCCCAAACTGTAGACTGAGCTTTCTGTTTTCAGCACCGTCCCCTCTGCAGTGTCAACATACATATTTCTATTCCGCCAAGTTGGTCTTTGACACACAAGTTTTGCTGATTTACATTATTTTGTAAAATAAACCTTTTTACACTGTTTAGAATCGTGCGACCATAGTTACGTGCAGGACTGTGCCCAACACACACACACAGTACCTTGACATGCACTAAAAAAAAAATTATTTATTGCATGAATTGGTTTGAAATCAGTTTTTCGCGCTTTACTCGATAGTCCGAACGCACCGCAGTCATGGGCTACGAGATGCGAAAGTAAAACGTATACAGTCGCCTCATCCTTGCTCCCAAATGCTGACGCTGAATATAAAGGCGGTTCATGTGCAAGTGTGTGCATGCATAAACGTGAGCTTTGATGCTGTGATGTGTGTGTTGAAGGCTAGGGTTTGCTGCACCTCGCAGAGATGTGCGAGTCACTAAAATGGTTTTTATTGAGTTGGGCCCGTCGCTATTAAATCGTTTACTTACGCACCCCTACTGCTGCTTTGGATTCATATGTTGGCAGTAAATTTACAACTGAATATATGAGTTTCTGCAAAGGAACTTGAGTCAGTCAAATTAATTGAGGTTCCCGTCATAACCCTAACTATAACCATAACCCTTTATGGTTAGCGTAGTGAGTCCTACCAGTTGGAATGAACCAGTTAGCATTTTTGCAAGACGGGTGTAGGTGGTCTCGGACCATTTTATTAATTTGATTAAGGCAACCTCCTTGTTGAACTTTGTCATGTATTTTACATTAACGTTTATGGCGCCGCTTTTGTAAAAGTGACATATGTAAAATAAAAACTTTACAAAAGTGGAGGAGCCCAGGTATAGCATTCCCATATTCGTCCCAACACATTTCAACAACAAGGGAAGGAAAGTACTTTATTTTTGGCTTTCACGAGACAAACAGGGTAGTATTTTCCATTGCAGTTGAAGCAGTTGTTCTATGCATCACATATTTATGAATTATTATTATTTTTCATGGCCATATGTGTAATGACATGTATTTACACAATAATGGCACAGTAGATAGCACCACGTTGACCTGTGAAATACAAGGTAAATTTGGGCCACCACCAAAAAAAAAATATAGCAAATATAATAATAGGGGTGTCCCAATCCAATATTGATCACAGCTATCAAAATGATATGAGCAAAAAAAAAGACTACTAAAATCTCCCGTATCGGCACTTGGATACCAGCAGTCCTCATTGATATATTAAGCAGTCCTTACTGATGTATGTATCAAAAAATTATTATCATAAGTTATTCGGACACCACTAAAAAATAAAGCTTTCTTTTTGAAGAAAAAAGATAACTATGTAATACGTAATATCAGGAGCATCTTCTTCTTCTTTTCCTTTCGGCTTATCCCGTTAGGGGTCGTCACAGCGAATCAATTACCTCCATCTAACTCTGTCTTCTGTATCCTCTTCTCTTGCACCAACTACCTTCTTGTCCTCTTTCACTACATCCATAAACCTCCTCTTTGGTCTTCCTCTAGGCCTCCTGCCTGGCAATTCAAAACTCAGCATCCTTCTACCAACATATTCACTATCTCTCCTCTGGACATGTCCTAACCATCTCAGTCTGGCCTCTCTGACTTTATCTCCAAAACCTCTAACATGTGCTGTCCCTCTGATGTGCTCATTCCTGATCCTGTCCATCCTGGTCACACCCAAAGAGAACCTCAGCATCTTCATCTCTGCTACCTCCAGCTCTGCCTCCTGTCTTGTCCTCAGCGGCATTGTCTCTAAACCAAACAACATCGCTGGTCTTACCACAGGAGCATAAATGTGTAATACCTCAAAATGCATTGTTCATTTGCAGGCATTTCCGATAATAATTCAGCTCCGTGAGGCTAATCATCGATAAGTTGTGTTTCACCTGCATGTACATTTATTTATAGCCTATGAACACCACCTGCGATGTCTTCCTCGCAGCGGGCAGGTGAGATCAACCACCTCCCCTGCGTTCAATTGCAGACAACAATTAAAGGTAATGACTTAGCTGTGATGATAATCTGCTGTAAAAGCATACCAGGGTATTGCTGCAGACCTGGTCCCAAACAAAACACCTTCATATGTTCACATATTGGAGGATGTTTTTTTAGATTAAGCCCAAGCACGTTCCCCTGTCAGCCTTCAATTTCTGTAGCTTTCTGACGTCAGACATGCTGCGTTCTTTGCACGGGAAGCTGTTATGCTCACAGTGTTGTAATATCAGACCGATAATGTAGGAAAATCGGTCTGCTGCATCACATGATTTCTTTTCCTAGTGTGAAAATGTGTCACAATGCTTCTGACAGCTTTGGAGCTATTCCATCTTCCCCCCTGTTTCTTTCTGGCAAACTAAAAAAAAAGCAAATCAAGAATACAGTTACATCACAGTATGCCGCATATTTTTATGGGCATTTCCTCCGAGCCTTGATTGTTTCTCTTTACTGACGGTTGAGGGAAAGAAAGCCTACTCCCAAGTTTGTGCTCGGATTTTCTGACCGGGCCACAAAGTAAGCACAATATTCTAATGGTCAACACGGTGCTAGAACATGACACACAAGATCTTTAAAGCCCATTTGTTCGTTTAAAAATGGTCCAAAACTGCAAACATTTGGCTTTGCTCAGCACATTTCACAACTGCATTGCCAAAATAGCCATAGGAAAGAAAAACACATAGAAAATGTTACAATCATAAATATTAAGACACCATTGGGCAGGCCAACAATTAGGGCTGACAGAATTTGGCAGACTGACAGTGGAGGGAAGAGGGTGGACAAGCAGTCCGGTCTGGTCCTGATCCTGGTGTCCTCCTCACCATCGCACCACCTGACTGCTGTAGTCCTCCGTAGTGGCAACCACCTTCACCTCCTCTTCTTCCTCCTGCCCTCCTCCTAATCTCAGCAGTTCTGCCAGGTAGGTCCTGTGCAGACGCTGCTTCTCTTGCCGCCGCCGAAGACGCTCCTCTTGGTGCTGCTTTTGTCGGTTGTATTGGTAGCGCTGCAGGAAGAGATCTTTGGCGTATTCGTACAGCTCTACATCAAGGGCGTTGAGACCCTCGATGCGCCACTGCACCTTCTCGCTGATTCCCACGCTAGCCGCACGCGTGCTGTTGATCTGCACGAAGGGCCGGATGAAGCGCAGGCCGAAAGTCCGCTCGAACAAGCGCTGCGTCTTTCGCTGAAACTCGGTCAGACCGTAGAAAGCCATGTTGCGCAGGTTGGCTTTGGCGCTGGCCAGCAGCAAGCGCCCTCTTTCCAGCTCGTTCACGGACGACATATTGTAGCAGCCCACGAGGCTGAGGTCAGCCAGCATGCGCACCTGCCGATTGTTGGCCAGGTTGGAAGGGCAGTCCATGAAGTCTGCCAGGGGCACACCGGTCCAGTCTTCGCCGCTGTAGCAGGCAGGAAGTTCATCCTGAGTGGGTGGCCGGCCGTCACACATGTGGAGAGCGGTTTTCCAAGTGGCGCCGCGCTGCACGTGCTTCCATTCACTGAGGTAACGCGACACGGGGTCACGGAGCATTGTGATGTAGTAGAAATTCCTGTAGGGGAGAAAATGAAAAAGATGAGCTGTCCGGATTTTTTGGACTGATTTCCCCAAACGGAGTTTGCGTGTGACATTTTTCCCATGAGAAATCATGTAAATGCAATTCATCTTTTCCAGACACCCAAAAACAAATTTTACTGAGATTTTTACATGCAGAAAACGATTCAAAAGACCCGTAATTGGCGACTTGACACATGAACATTGGACATCACTTCAACCTTTAATGAAGACTTGCTGATGAAGACGGTCATTTTAGTCGCTTAAAAACTTCCGTTTAAAAAGTGGGCAATTAGAGCTGCGTACTTGCTCACCTGACCTTAATTGTAGACTTCAGCAGCAGGTAGAATCTTTACACACACTGGCCAGGCTCACCACCATGTGTCCCCCTGCAACCTGTTAACCTTTACATGGCAATCTTATTGCAACAGACACTGCCTTCCTACTTGGCTGTGTTTTTGTTTTTTTTAAACAATTAACAGTGTTTCTAATCTTCTTTATCAAAGTTCTGCTTTTGCAGTTGTTCTTCAATTGATAAACCACAGATTCCACTAACACTAAGAAATACACACTGCTCTTGAATGTCTCATCAGTGCAGAGCACACATTGCTTGGTAAGAGAAAGAAAGGAAACAGATACGAGTTGTTCATTGTTCTGTGTGCGTTCTATGAGCAAATAAACCACAAACACATAACAAAGATGAAAAAATGATTTCCTGGACTGCATCTGTCTATAGTGTCCCAACAAAAAAAGAACCATTGCCCATTCTTCACTGAGACTGGGTGACCAACACATGGATGCTTTGTTTGGACACTCAATTTCTCTGACTAGTTCTGACTAGCAGGGGCCTGCTGACTGTGTGATATCACGGCATCAAGTGGTCGTCTCTCACTTTAGAAGAGTGTCCGCCTGCACCCTATCTCCGAGCAAGATACTGAACCCCAGTTGCTTCTGATGCTTCCATAATAAAATATTCCTTCAACAGTAACTGTGCAAAAAGTGCGAAATGCGAAAGTGCTATACAAGTGATTTAGGAGCAGGATTTAGGATATCCTAATTATAAAAAGTATAACTATGCGCACTTTGAGCATGTGATGCATTGCCAGCCACTAAATTAGGAGTTTTATATTTTACATTTTTCTGTTGTAAAAAATGCTTCAAACTAATATTTTAAAACATTAAGGGCGGTTGAAAGCACTTTTTGAACATCTCAAGTGAAAGCGTGAGATATGGAGGTGTAAATGGAGTTGAATGTCCATGTAAGTTGTTTGTCATTTTCTTCAGCTGATCACACAATCTGCCTCCTCCGGAGTTCATCTCTTTGAAAGATGAACACAGCAGGGCTACTTCGTTTTGGAACTCAGCCTCCCATTATTCAGTCGAGTTCCGTGATTACCAGAGCACCGGTGAGGTGACGCAACAAGTCACCTCTGAGTATTTTTCCAAACGACGTAAATAAAAAGGAAATAGAAAGTGTGCTCAAAGATCAGATAACTTCTCGGATGTCATGAGACAGAAACCAAATACAAAGTTGCACATGTTATTCCATGTCATGCTGTATTGCTGCCGGCTTCTTCCTGAAAGAATTTTAGGCAAATTTTTTTTATATACCGCTTTCCCTCCTTGGGGTCATGCGTGAGTTGGAGCCTATCACAGCTGATTTTGGGCAATAGTGCACACGCTGCACTGGTTGCAAAACTCAATACTTCAAATTCTGAGACATTGTGAAAAGCCACTTTATCACGTGAGATATTTAGTGCACAGAACAATTTTTTAAAACTTGTGGTTAAATAAATGTCTTTTTTTTCCAAACAGTGCATGTAATATGCCTAGTTAAACACAAACCAAACAGAAAGTTCAATCCTAGGAACTAAAGCGAAAGGGCCTCATAATTCCTTCATCACACACTTTGTCAGTCTCTCGCTCTTTCATTGTCACTCATGGTGTCTTTTTTGTCTCGAGACAAATTAGCCATCTTCTTCTTTACGCAGTAGCCCAGCCTTTTGAAACCTGTCGGTGATACTGGACGGTTGGAGGTCCGAGCAGTCCAAGCAGAAGCTGTAGTGATTCTACCCTTGTTCAAACTTGCTTCAAATGTGTCCGAGATCACTGCACAAGACTTACAAACGTAATAAAATTAGCTTCCACTTTACTCATCCACCTCTGCCTGTGATTAATTCTATCTGATAAAACATGACTAACTTTAATTTGATACCATATTCACTTGTTTAACCAAAGTATTAAAGAAGTTATTTTGGTCTACCAAATTAGAATGAAATGTCATGTGCAGATAGATATTAAAGTGAACGAATATCATACTGTAACGTTTGCACAGACGCTATTAAAGCTACGAGGGAGTGTGTCTAACAAGCTTATTATTGCAAGAAATAATGGCACACACGCCAGAACAACAGTGGTTCCCAAAAATGACTCCACAACGACACGACCCCCATTCCTGGTCCGTTCACGGCAAACCAAACCAGTCAGACAACCAGAACACAAGCATGCACAAACATAACGCTCGCTACGTATCTTTTATCTTCTCCTGACGCTCCCATCCATGAGTTTGAATGTTGGACTTAATTTAGGATGTGGTCCAACACTCGGTATAAATGCCATAGCAAATTGAAGACGAACTAATGTACCGAACAAGCACATATACCAATGAAAATACACCCCATACAATTGCATATTTTAGGACGTCCACACGGGCGCTTCTAACAGAGCGCACACACTCAGCGTCACAAGATGTCATCTGCACGCCCCCGCCAACAGGCATGACTAATCAACTTACGACCAATCCAACTGTTACAAGGGTAAAGTAGAAAGTATTTGTCATTAAAATAGCTAAAAAACACACACATCCACATAAAACCTGCCGTGCTTAAATCCGATGCTCCATTTCCTAGTATCGATAAAATCGACGGATTACCTTTCAAACGATGTTAGATCGATATACTGTATGTCGTCTGGGAACGTAAGAATATAAATCGATACGTCGTTACACCCTTACTGCTGGATGAACTGTTAAAATTATGATTGACAGCACATGAACATGCACTAAAAGTATTCCCTTCCCTAATCGACGCGGGCTGCAAGACGAATAACACACAACAATACCATATATGGAGCTGTATTTTGATAACAATGAGACGGGGTACGGCTTTCCATCTGACAACGTTTAGATTACTGACAACGTCTAGCCCGACAGGCGTACAAAAGATGTGTAATTTTCCGGGGTCATTCACTGATGAATGGATACAGTCTCCTGCTGGGAAAACGTTCCACATTTTATACTTATAATGCAATCTCTTGGGAAATTTGCTTGACTCTTGGGTCTTCCGTCCAAATTTTGAACAAGCATTAAAGCTTGCTCAGCATGGAATTATTTTCAAGTTTTGCTTTCAGATTATAAATATGCAATGACTGTTAAGCACTGCCTATGCAGGGGAGGAGGGGCAGTAAAGCGTCATCTTTTAATATTTCTAATCTAAAATCACACCTCAGCCAGAATCACTCAGTGTCACGCACAGCAATGCAGCAAAATAATGACAGGGAGTGAGGGAAAAACTACACACCTATAACCAGTTCATAATTTTACTGAGAGCATTTGTCCAGATTTGTGTACTTTGCACATTCATTTGTTCCTATACGTGTGTTTATACAACACAGAAATGTTCAGCTTTCCAAACTGGACATGTTGATTCGGGATGAGCTAGTTCAGGACATTATTGGTGTATTGGATATCGTAAGAAAGGCAATATCAAACATCTGTACAATAAAGTTATTATGATTGTGTTTCAAGTTGTAGTGGTGTACACTTGTGCTGTTTCATGCTGATAGCTGTTCTGTTACCTTTAGAAGTCTTTGGAAGCATCTTGTGTAACAGAAGTGTGTATGGTGGTGATGAATTATAATGACCACTGGAAGCAAGGAGCATGCAAAGCACATAAGCAGGCTTCACTTCCAAGAGAAGAGCTCAAGCTTCACATGCTCGCTCTGCAATCAGTTACCTAAAAATGGTGAGCATGAGGCAACGGGATCTGTAAAGGGAAATTCAGACCCACCCTGTTTCTTTCATTTCTTTTGACTAATGACAAATGGATCATGTTTTGTCTGCAAGTTGATTTTTGAGTTTAAAAAAAAGAAGCTTTATCTAAAGTAACTTAGATTTGACTATAAAACGAAATGGCAATTTTAAACTCCGAGGAGTTAAAACAGCACTTTGCTGCCATTGCTTGACTGAACAATGGAAGGAATAGATAAAAGTCATCCCATGCTTCAACTGTAAACAGGCATTAAACTTGGACCATTAATTAGCCGCTTTCTTTAAGATAAAGAATGATATGCTGTTTGGAAAAAGAAAACAAATGGCACAATACTGTGGACTGACTGACCGAAAGGACAAGATGGCGGGTACAAGCTGGAGAAATGGGTTTTCTCCGCAGGGTGGCTGGGCTCTCCCTTCGAGATAGGGTGAGAAGCACTGTCATCTGGGAGGGACTCCGAGTAGAACCGCTGCTCCTCCGCGTTGAGAGGAGCCAGATGAGGTGGCTCGGGCATCTGGTTAGGATGCCTCCCGGACGCCTTCCTGGGGAGGTGTTCAGGGCACGTCCAACCGGTAGGAGGCCTCGGGGAAGACCCAGGACACGCTGGAGAGACTATGTCTCTCAGCTGGCCTGGGAACGCCTCGGCATCCGCCGATAAGAGCTGAACGAAGTGGCTGGGGAGAGGGACCTCTGGGCTTCCCTGCTTAGGTTGCTGCCCCCACGACCCGACCTTGGATTAGCGAAAGAAAATGGATGGATGGATATTACCGTGGAATCACAGGAGTGCCAAAATTAAAAGGAAATACATGTGGAAATATAAATAGAATCAATAATACAAAACATACAAATGTAGTTGTATTTTAATTCTATTTTTTAATTGCTTTTTGTGCATTGTCGTTGTTTTTCCCATTTTATCGTTGATTTTCCTCTTTTGTCTTTGTCTTTTCCATTTGCTTTTCCACTTTGCATTTACCGGATGTCTGACGTTAAATGGAAAAAGCAATGTCTATTTATGGACCTGCATACAGCCGTGGGCGTTACTTTGGGCGGGTCCTTCTGCCAGGGTGACTAGTCCCATCCAGCCTGTTAGCAGCTTCTCTTAGCAGCTTAAAGTTTTGGGTCAATGTGAAATTTGTGCACAGAATAATGTCCGAAAAGGTGTAGCTACACCTATTGGACACATACCTTTTCTGTAAGGACCATTCAAACATCTTGTGCTGGACTATGTAGACATGATCAAATCGGTGCAGGGAAAAAGATATATGTTGGTGGTGATTGACCGATTTAGTCGTTGGGTCGAAGCAACGCCGTCAAAAGATCAGAGTTCAGAAACTGTTGTTAAATTCCTGTTAAGAGAAGTAGTTCCGCGGTTTGGCATACCATCGGAAATAAGTTCAGATATAGGTTCGGCGTTCGTGCAAAAAGTAGCTAAAGGAATCTTACAACAGCTGCGAGAAAAAGAAGAAAAAAAAAAAGAGGTAAGGTTGTGTCTACCATCCTCAGTCCTCGGGAATGGCAGAGCGGGTGAATGGAACAATCAAAGCGAAACTCAACCAAATATGTGCTAGCACAAAGCTGAATTGGGTGGATGCGCTACCACTCGCACTGATGAGCTATCGCATGCAAACTAACAGAATTACACATCTAACACCGCATGAGATGCTTACGGGTCGACCCATGCCAGCACCACATTTAAGAGGACCATATAAAGGACCTCCACTTGAGCAGTTACAGCAGGAACTAAAAGACTATCCAAAACAATTCACTGCCATATATAGAGGTATCTGTGTGCAGGAGAAAAGCAGGGTTCCTGAGTCCACGGAGGCGGCAGACGGCTTGGTGGTGCCTGGCGACCAGGTGTACATCAAAGTGTACCGGCGGAAGTGGCACGAGCCAAGACGAGAGGGCCCCTACAAGGTGGTCCGGGCAACACCAACGGCGATCCAGGCGGAAGGAAGCTCGACGTGGTACCATGCAGGAAGAGATACAATGTCACTTGATTGGTTCGCAACAAAACCGCAATGCCAAGGACTGGACTGACTTAGAAGGACAATGGACTTGGTAGGACGGAGTAACAATGCAAACACACGTACATCTTAGCGACATCAGCCAGTAATTATCAATAGCTATACTATTTCAGTAGTTCAACATAATCACCGCACACACGTACATAGATACTCAGCAGTTCAGTTACGCTACAGCCTTGGTTAACTACACACCTATACAGTGAGTCAAGCAGTTATCTAAACTATGGTTTAGGGTAGCAAGAGTTACACATTCTGTTCAGTATCATCATGTTATCACCATTAGGATATTTCACTAAGCTACAGAAATCAATAAGATACAGGCAATACATATACTCAATAGTATTCCATAAATCATTGGAAGTAGTTGCCAGTCAGGCTAGTATGAGGCACACCACTAGATATAGGAAGGGATTGTTCCAGCAGAGATGGCGCCACCCAGTTGGGCTGCATCCATGGATTGGGACCAGGATGGCTGAGACGGAACATCCGAACGAGCAATGGTCGGGGAGGGCGCCAGGCCGAGAGAAAACAACGTCCATCCCGGATGCTGGCGACGAGGACCCCCCTCCTACATGTGACGTGCCAAGTCACCAACTCAGCCCCTCACCACAAAGGGTCCCTCCAGACGACAGCGTGCTGATCATCGGCGGGTAATCGAAGAAAGGGACTGAAGATGGCCAACATCGTTCTTACAGAGGCATAATAATCCTCTGGGCGGTGAATGATGTGAGCTGAAACAGCGCTCTCACACCACTGTGCCCCCACCCAGGGACAACTCACTGCCCTAAAACTTTCCCCTCAACACCCACTTGCCTGGACAAGTATGCATCATGGACTGCATAAACTTCTAAACTTGTGATTAAGATTGGACAAGATGAAACGATTGATGCCCGAAGAGATGGCTTCTGTTGTTTGGGGGTTTGGGACCCCCAAAAGGGGGGAATATATTGTGAAATTGTGAACTCCAGATGCTTAGCTATACAATGTGTCTTCAGTCACATGTGTTGTGCCAAGAAGTGTACCAAAACATGTCCTGTTAGGGAGAAGCTTCCAGGAAAATACGTGCAGATCGTGGTGTGCCAGAAGTGTATAAAAGACATGTAAGAATAAACGGGGGGGCCATTTTTTCCCCTATTACTGATGTGGTGTGTTTGGCTTCATTATTCTCCACGACAATATGGACTCCATCGTGTAAGACGTTCACGCAAAGTATGTGCATGGTGGCGTGATAGTGATAATACTTCCTGTCCGTCACTCACTTCTGGTCACCTGCGCTAGGAGCCACATTTAAACATAGCTACATAGTCACTGCAAGCAGAAATCGTGTGAATCTGTACCTTCTAAATGGAAGACACGAGTCTTTCTCTATGTGTCCTCCAGTCATTCCAACGTTGCAGCTCCCTACTAATGGGCTAGAAAATCCCCTGTGATCTCAGTTGTCGGATTGATCAGTCGTGGTCTGATCTTAGAATGAACCTACGTGACTGTGGTTTTGATCCACCTTTCATCTAGTGACATTATATTATAACCTCCTTGTCACTCTCAGCATGGTAGACCTGCAAATACCATGTACTATCCATGTACTATACCGTGTATATAAAGTGTACTATCCTGATTTGCATCAGTTTTACTCGAGAAATATTCGTGTTTTTAAATGTGCTGACTTTTTAAACATCCTCCTATTAGGCAGAATGTACTTTTAGTGATGAATATTTGAGTAATATGTGTCCCTACAGGGTTTTTTTTTTTTCTACATCAAACCTGACATAAATCTACCTCACTTTTGAGAAAAGTGGATGGATGGATGGCACTCAAAGTCCATTGGCTTTGAATTCCCAGGTTTTCACCTCAAAGACCTCAAGACCTCTGGTCATGGCTGGTGAGGCACTGACTCCTTTGGAGTATTTTTTCTTGATATACAGGTTGCTCATTAACAGTACAGCAAATAAAACCTTTCCTAATACTTCTTAGTCCCATTTATTTATTTATTGTATTAACTGAAAAACATACGTGGTTGTATGCAAATGAAATACATCCCATTTTTTCTTCAGGAAAAGCTCTGAAAAGCTGGTTGTAAAAATCTGATCACCTTGGATATTTAATCCTCTATCTTGCTAGTCAAATTCATTCATTCATTCTGCAGAGAATCTACTGCACCTACTGGTAACTTGTTTGCTATGTAGCAATAAAAATATACTCATAACAGTGATTGATTTAGTTAGTCACATTGGACTGCTATTATTTTGAACACTACTGTACATAAAATATGAAATAGTTATTAAGAAAATAATTTTTAATAAAAAAAAAACATATTTTTTTTTATAACCACTCAGCCACCGGTGGCTGAGTGGTTAGCACATTGGCCACACAGTCAGGAGATCTGGAAAAACCTGGGTTCAAATCTCCGTTGGGCATCTCTGTGTGGAGTTTGCATGTTCTCCCCGTGCGTGTGTGGGTTTTCTCCGGGTACTCCGGTTTCCTCCCACATTCCAAAAACATGCATGTTAGGTTAATTGGCCACTCTAAATTGTCCATAGGTATAAAGTGTGAATGTTTGTTTGTCTATATGTGCCCTGCGATTGACTGGCGACCAGTCCAGGGTGTACCCCGCCTCTCGCCCAGAGCCAGCTGGGATAGGCTCCAGCATCCCCGTGACCCTAATGAGGATAAGCGGTACAGAAAATGAAAAAACATATTTTTAAAAAAGTGTCCACTGTTTTCATTCGTTTTAATTTGAAGTGCTATTTTGGACCAGCTGGGGGGGGCCACAGAATTTTGAAATCGGCCTCAAGAGGACAGAGGATCTGTTTGGGCATGTAAGATTGTGAGGATTTTGCTTTGGGGAAAACAAGGTGACGGACTACATGTGGGAAGACAGTCAACATAATTGAAACGATGCCATACGAAAACCGACAGCGTGTTTATTGAAAAGGTGTTTTCAAAGTGTTCCCAGAGTTCATTTGCTTTTTTTTTTTAAACCATTAGACGCATTCAGGGAATCTACACTCACGTCACCCTGGCTTATGTAGCTTTGGAGTCTTAGCCTTAACCTTTGCTTGGCGTCTTAATCTTGCAGCTTTGTGAGGTGTCTGCATATACTGTAGTTACAGGAAGGAGAAATATCAGTCTGCAGGCAGCAAAGGTCACTTCGGCCCACGCAGACTATAGAGGAATTTCTGAAAGGCTGCAGGAATGAGGAAAGCTTCCGTGCAGCATTTTTAAAAATCAATTATGGCTCATAACCTATCCACAGGTAAGATCGTTTGTATACATATATACATATATATATAGACACACAGTATATACTATGTGTGTATATATAAAATATTATATTATATAAATACTTTATTATTTATATATATATATATATAGCTGTGGATAGGTTATGAGTCGTAGTTTATAAATGTAAATCATACTTTATATAAGACATACAGTGTATAATACTGTAATATATAACACTCTACCATGGCTGGATATGTCCCTTCCAGCAGATTTTGTAAAAGAATAACGAGTGTAAACTTCATTCTACCCGACTGGATTTGTGGATTAATCTACCCCTCCGTCCTCCCTTGTATAATAAAACCTGTCTTCGAGTGCCCCTAATCCTCCTAAGGAGTGTGGAGATTACCAAGATCTTACATTTCTCACAAGGAATCAAGCCATGGCTCCGTGTCACAAAGCCCAAGGGGTATGGTTTGTGTGAGCTGTAATTATAAATAATGTTTTTAAACTGACCCGCCATCCAACTTCACAATTTTTAGGTTGTTAGTACTTAGGTACGAGTTAAGAATAAGTAACGCTAAAAGAAAGCCTTAGTTTTTTGACAGAAAATGTTTCATAAGGATTGTTTCAAGCACCCATGAAGACTGATTCGAATACTCCGGGTTCTTCCAAAAATCTTATCTCAGATGCATCTCGACGTCATTGGCAGACTGGAGACTGGTGAGAATGAGCATGCTATCTATCTATAGGACCTCGCGGAAGTGCATGTTCCCTTGCTTTGTTTGCTCAAAATAAACAGTGGTGTCAGGTACTGAACACCTTTCTACCCACAAAATGTGACTAATCACAACATGAGCAGTAGACTGTACAGTACAGATATCACTGTACAGATATGACTGTACAGTAGTCATATCCAGTTTAGGGCAAATCCATCCATTATCTATGCCACTTGTCCTCACTAGGGTCACGGGGGTATGATGGAGCTGAGGAGAACATGCACACAGAGATAGTGTTAGGGAAAATTACTTAAAAAAAATTAGTATTACTTACTTAGCATCATGGATCAGTTGAGAACCAAAACTGCTCTAACCCAGTGCTTCTCAAATAGTGGGCAGGTCCCCCTAGGGGGGGCAGAAGCAGGGAGTACTTTCTATGTTAGTGTAAACCTGCCAACATGTCCAATTTTATCATGCTCAAATTGCAATTTGGCTGTAGAATACACTTGTATGCGTCACAGCTCTCCCCATTTTGTTGCATTTTCCTGGTTTCAATTTGTACAGTACAGACAAATAAATCGATATTATCAGTTCATCAATAGTATTTAAAATAAGCCAAAAACATTTCTGTTCCTTGGGGGGGCATGACATAAAATAACTAAGAACCACTGCTCTAACCTAATCAACCTCATCTAGCCTCACCAATTTGTCCCATAAGAAAGTATGCAAATCCAATGAATCAAATCAATGAACATGAATGTTATTGTTTTAAATGCAGAAAACAATTTTAACTGCATATGAACCTTGACCAACCTTGAGCAGTTGGCAGCTGAGTGCGAAGCTTCTGGGATGAGACTCAGCACCTCCAAATCCGAGGCCATGGTTCTCAGTCGGAAACGGGTGGACTGTACCCTCCGGGTTGGGAGTGAGGTCTTACCTCAGGTGGAGGAGTTCAAGTATCTCGGGGTCTTGTTCACTAGTGAGGGACGGTTGGAGTGCGAGGTCGACGGACGGATCGGTGCAGCGTCCGCAGTAATGCGGTTGCTGTACCGGACCGTGGTGGTGAAGAGAGAGCTGAGCCGGAAGGCAAAGCTCTCTGTTTACCGATTGATCTACGTTCCCACCCTCACCTATGGTCATGAGTTATGGGTCATAATCGAAAGAACGAGTTCGCGGATGACAAGCGGCGGAAATGAGTTTCCTCCATAGGGTGGCTGGACTCACCCTAAGAGATAGGGTGAGAAGCTCAGCCATCCTGGAGGAGCTCAGAGTAGAGCCGCTGCTCCTTCACATCGAGAGGAGCCAGTTGAGGTGGCTCGGGCATCTCGTTCGGATGCCTCCCGGGCGCCTCCCTGGTGAGGTGTTTTGGGCATGCCCAGCCTGGAGAAGGTTTCAGGGAAGACCTAGGACACGCTGGAGACCGGGCCTACTGAGACTGCTGCCCCCGCAACCTAGACCCGGATAAGCGGAAGAAAATGGAATGGAATAAACCTTGACGAAAGACTGATGACACAGAAAGTTTGAGGCATACATGGACACCACTACCATCTTTTGCTATGTCAATTGTGTGGCAACATTCTTAGGCTCAATTGTGGATTATTTTGCAGCCGTGATCAATACCGAAAGCAGAGACTTGTGACGTAAGAGTGTTAATAGTCAAGAGTCAACTGCTGATGACACCATAGACGGGGCGACAACAGGGAAGTTTTGCCATTCAAAAAAATGTTACAAACAGAGCTGGACTCTTGTATTAGTAACACGACAAGACGTGCCATTTTGTACGCAAAACGGAAAATGTATGGTAATTTTTCTGTACATTTTTGACATCAACTGAAAAAAAACATAGCGTACTCTAACCAGGGTTCCATTGTAATTGAATTAGTAACAGAATTACTTAAACATTAATGTAATTAGCTACCAGGGAACATAATTATTACGTTAACTTTATAAAAACCTTCACATATGTAAATGAATTTAGATTTTTGAGCAGGTTTGGGACTAGTTGGATTTAGTTCTCTAATGTGGCTGTTTGTGGCATGTTTAGGTTTGTAACAACCACCTACCTGAACTCTTGCACAAACTGGCTTACCATGAAACTGTACTCCAGTCATTACTTATGTTGGACTGATTCAGTGTTTGTAATGCTGTTACTTCCAGCACTGGTCACCTTACTATTTTTTGAATTGAACTACACTGTTGGACCAGAGACCCACCACTTTATCACCAGTCTAAGGTTGGGCTTAACACTTCAAAGAATGTCAATTTCTCATTTTATGAAGAATCATTTGGCAAAGACTCGTTTGTGTGAAACAACATGGCTGATTCCTGGCCTAAACACCAACATACACCTTTGGGTTGGCGTAGAACTGTGAGCCATTAACTGTGACTTCTGGATGACCAAACAAATCTCACAGACCCACTCCAAACTCTTGTGCTTCAGCCTGATCACACCTTTGGCCTAAAAAACAGAACATTGGTACAGAAGATGCAATAAGTGCATTGAAAGTTTTCCTTGAATAAATCCGTGGCAGGCCACCCAACCGCCATTTAGAGAAGACGCGATACAAATGACTGCTGATTTTCTACAGTCCATTATGTGAAATTGACAAGTATTGCCTAGTGTAGCATTGGTTCTTTCTTTATCTAAGAGCATCAAATTCAGTCTAATGGATGGCTGGAAGGATGGCTAATGGATTCTTGAATGGAAATGTTCTTGAAGGCACTGGCTTCCATTGTAGCCCTTATTTAGCGCTATTAGGAACATATGGAGATTTGCTCTAGGAACCTTTAACACGCAGATGGCACACCTCAAGGCACCTTTGCCCTGCTTAAGTGATCTAATTCCTGAGATTTAGCTCTCTTGCTTCTGTAATTACAGAAAATGGAGACAGACCTAGGGATGAGCTGGCTTCTCCCAACAGTTTGTTTCAAAGCCTGTGGCTGCAGGTGATAATATAAAATGTGGCAAACACGTTAACACTGCAGGGTCAACAGCTCGACGCCACATGTGGCATGTCTGGAAGCATGTGCATATTTGTGCAAACCTGCCATCAGGGGAATTGGATACCAGTATATACAGGGACAAAGGAATCCAGTTTCAAAATACGGCCCTATGAATTCCGCGTTAACAGAATCGCGGACGGAATCACGGAATTGAAATAAAAACGGAATTCACTGTTGAATGTGGAAACCTCGCAGTCGTGTGAATAAAATGCTGTGATTGTGAGGAGAAAGAACGTTTGTGTGTGGAAGTATGTACCCAGCGGATGACTACATTTTGGCTGAATCTCAATACAAACACTAAACCGCCCCCTCCAGTGTTGAAATGCGATAAACACCAGCGAAAGTTGGCGGAACCTCCTCTTACTCGCTCCGTGAATGGAAGCTAGCATGCTAGTGCGGTTGTGTGTGCGACTCGGGATGGATGAGTGTATTTTCATTCTGTTGCGTTTTTACCGCTTTAATCTAAGGAGCGTTTTACAATGCCCAATGATGACCCACAGGTTCTGAGTGAGAATTGACAAGAAACATGTTAAAAACCTGCTGATTTTTGCCAGTGTTCATCACCGCCTTTCTCATATTAATTAACACGTGTGACAGAGGAAGACACAAAAGGTAAAGGCTGTTGTTGGATTGACAATGTTCCTGCACTTTGTCAATGTTATCTGTGTAGCAGAAATTGTGTGCACTTTTTATGATAATTTTGTCAGGTCCAGGATTAAATCACCAATCAAGGAAACACAAGAAAATATCATCCGGGATTCGTTTTATCATTACTATAGATCTATAATGTGACAATCACAACCATGGAATTTCAATTCCACCACTGACTAGTAACTTCAAACTGTATGTAGAGTATAAGATCCATGGAAAGATCTCTGCGGCTTCAGAGAACGTGTCTAATACTGTCTATGCATGGAAGCCATGAGATGTAGTTCATTTTTACACAATGCCAGACACGTAAACTGGATGAAGTCAGAATGGTTTTAGCTGCTCTACAGTGGTTGTCATTGCGGGAATGTTTTTGCTGAAGTGTTTAATGGCTCTTTTTGCTGCTTTCACTGATCCAATTCCATCCATAGCAAATGTGCCGACCCGATTTGTGGAACTGTCTCCATTTCCCCATTACGCTCTAGTTGTTGTTTTTTATGTGACTAGCTTTTAAAAAATGGCTTCTGTTTTTGTGCCAATTTATGTTTTTCCACATTTTTCTTGTGTACAGCATATTGCTCAATGTTTGCTGTTTCCAGATGCACTTATAAATAAATTTGACTTAAATATTTCTTAGAGCATGCTAACGACATGTTGCCCGTGGTTAGTAACTCTGCCTCACAGCCAGGTACTTCAGGGTTTGAATCTCCACTCGGATATCTCTGTTTGCATGGTCTCCCCGTGGTTTTGTGGGTTTATTCCAGGTACTCAAAGTTAAGTTGTTAAGTTTATATGTAGCAAATTCATTCAAGGACCGCAGGATGCAGAGCACCAGCTTTAGGTGCAGTTTTTCCACAACCCTGGACAGGAAATAGACAGATATAGATAAATAGAATAAATAGAAACTGTGTTGAGGAGTGAGGTGTAGACCAAGAATTATGACCTATCAGATAGTTTTCAATCATATTAATAAATCAGTTTTGCATTTTATAATTTTCTTTACTTTCTCAGTTATCCATGAAAACCAAATTGAATAATCCAGACAGTATTTTTTGTGTTAATTTTGGTGCTAATCGAGGCAAGGAATGTGCTTTTCACTTTTCACTCCATTTCACTTTTGATTTGCGTGAACTTGAATGTACTTGAATGCAACTCACCTCTTTCTCTGTTGGGATTTCTTTTTGTTCCTCTTGTTCATCACCACGGGAACACAGCTCGTAAGTTCGGTCCAGTCTGCGTGCAAGCCGCAACTCCATCCCGTAGAGAACCGGGAGAAGAGCCACGACTCGGTTTTCCCGGGCCGGTGACACGCGCATTTTCTCTGGCCGGGCATGCACTCACATGGCTGCTCTAGTTGGATGTTTTTCACCAAGTGGCGCCCGAACGTGGTCCCCCCGGTCTTCTGGATGTGCAGAAACACCATCACGTCATCTCCTCGGATGTTAAAGTCCACCTGTCTGTCCAGGTCCCGCTCCGAGAAGTTAAACCTGAAGGTGGTCTTGGTGAAGTCCTCGTCCATCTGCCCGGTGTAGCGGGATGACGAGTGCTCGAAAAGGTCGCTCTCTTCACGCCGGAAGTAGCAGGTGTTGCTCTCCGCCGGACACACGTACTGGTAGCCGATCATAAAGCACAGCAAGGCTGCGATGGGGATGAAGATGACTCGACTGAACTTCTCCTCCATGGTGGAACACTCACGTCAAGTCGTATTCCGTCTTCCCTGCGCCTCTCATCCCGCAGCTGCGCTTCGGCAGGGCGGTCCCGTTCGCTGAAGTCCCGCCAGCAGGTGAGTGATGCTCCTGCGCGGCTACGCGTTCACTCGCCAAACTTGACGCCGTCACGCTGAGAGCCAAACGCACACGCGTCACTCTCCTCCGGGTCAAAGCAGCACGTGGCGGCGTGCGCGGCCATGTGCACACCTGACGGGCGTCCTACCAAAGTTGACTTGTGGCACTGAGTGATGCTGGTAGGTACAGCGGGTCAGTGTGAGCTGCGTGAGCGCTGTTGGCAAGCGGAACCGGGTCAACACAAGCTTCCGGCAGGAACCTTTGCAAAATAAAATCCTCCCTCATAACCCTCAGTGAACATCTAAACACACCTGAAGGCTAGACAATAAGCACGCGTGTTCATATTACATTTTTGACATGACAGACAGCCGGTGGACATATAGAGACACTATTTATGTCCTGTGCGTTGCAGCTATTTTCACACAGTTGGGCTATATGCTTCCCCAGTCCTATTTCCCGACAACTCCTTTCTGGAAACGCCATATAACCGTTTTTGTTTTGGATTTTGATCATTTTTTCAATGTAGTCCAGTTGAACAGAGGTCCCCTAAACAATATTAGCAAACTAGGTCATTTCAGATTTCATCAGAACTCATACAGTACTTGCCTTTACTTTGAAACTCAGCTGCCTACACTTCCATCCTCGTTCTAGATGACTTGACAATACATCTGTGTCTGTCATCTTCTGTCATCTGTCGTCCTGACTGCCAAGCCGGTGACGCAACATCTCTAATCACACACACACATCCACAAAGTCATTTGAGCAGACGTGGGATATCTTGATTTCAAATTTGTATTCGTTTATTTGTAAGGCACAACGCAATTTCATGAAACACATGCTAAAACATGAGTTCAATTAGCCAAAAGGCTATTTTTCATTTGGTGTCCTCTGGCCATGATGTTAAAAAGGCAGCAAAATTCAGTACAGTGGGACACAACAATCAGACAAACACCAAATACATACAGTAAAGACTAACGTTCAAAAGATCACATAGAAAAATAAAACTGCAACAAAGAAGTAATGAAATAAATAAGATGAGGTATGACGAGTGGAAAGGTATTGGCAAGCCATCGTTTCAAATGTTACGTGAAAGTTGCAAATGTTGTTGATCGTTTAATATCATCTGGTATAAGTCGTCAGACAAGAGATAGGAACAGTCAGCTTTGCTGTTTCAGCACCATGGAGAGTGTCCCGCTCCGCGACTCAGTGCGTTGTGCGCGTGGACACAATGGGTCACGAACATGTGACGACTGTACTTATCTATCGTTTAGCGTCAGGAAACGCTCAAGTTTAAACCTTTGCGGATGAAAAGCTTTTGCTTTTATATGAGATTCCTACCATCAAGTTTTCTGTCGTGCACTTTGGAGCACCTAAAAGCACTTCACATGTCAAATTTATTATCGGGGATTAAACAGGGGTGCACTTTTTTCCGTCCTTCACAGTGCTGATGCCCCCTGACAATGACCTATCTTTGGATGTATCCTTTTGTGTGTCTGAGTGAAGTCAAGCATCACTTATATAAGCAAGAGGTTGCGAGGAACATGGCGACGATCTAATAAGCAATGTGAGAGGATGGAGCCTTTAATTAAGGTCATGCCCAAGTGACCCATACGACATCCATTTCTTTTGACCCTAACACCAGCATGTGCTGTATGTGTTATATTTCTTCCATTCCGTCAGGGCTCATTTTCTACAAACATTGCACACAGTCCACCGTGCACAGAACTATTTGATACTGGATACTATACTGGATACTATTCCGTCCATTCATGTTTGCAGCAGCTCTCCAAAATATGATAATATACTTACTCACTTAATCAAAAACTAAAACAACCAAGACAAAACATGAGAAGATAAGAAAAGAAAAAAAGAAAAAATAGAATAGGAATGAATAAATATGAAATAGTTGACTTTCAATTAAATAAATCCATCAAATACATAATATGGTAAAAAGTCCAGTGCTGTGTAAATCCAATACTGTCATATACTGTAGATAACGGCAATAATACTGAGTTTTGATTATCACTGCGGAAGCTATATTGGTAATATGCTTCTTTTACTGTGATGCCCCTTGATGCATTTCACAAATAAAAAAATAAGACAGTAAGTTCAAGAAAAAGTACCATATTTATTGCAAAGATTGTGTCTAAACAAAAAAGTCATAAAAATCAATATAAACCACAATAACATGTTCTCCTGCTATCAACAGCAACAATATGTCACATATCATCACTTATATCATAATAATGCCATGTTTCTTTTAATAGGTCATCTCACTCTGTAAAGTTGGGGAATTGGCGTTTCTATTAATAACAATCTCTACATGTTTCCTTTAAGCCGGCTAACACGCAGTTGCGATGTGTCCTACCACGGTTATGCAGACAATACTCAGGTCACTGACGGCAGGTGAACATGGTGCTGCAGATCAACTTTGCCACTGCATCAAACAGATAAGTGTGTGGATGCAAAACTGTTTTCTCCAGCTCAAATTTAGATAAAACTGAAACAGAGAAGCAACAAAGAGAAATGTCACCTTGAGAGTCTTTCTGTAAAACCTAATACTCAGCTTGGAAATCTAGGGGTAATGATGAACTCAGACATTAACTTTAACAGCCAGATTCAATCAATGACATCAGCGGGTTTTTACTAAATAAAAACATTGCAGAAATCAAGGGACTGGTGTCTAAGTCAGACTTAGAGAGACTAATCCATGCCTTTGTCTCTAGCAGGCTAGACTATTTTTCTTCTCACCCGGCTATCTAAACAAGCTGTAAAAGAAGCTGCAGTACACCCAGGATGCTGTGCTCGAGTCCTGGCTAAAGCCAGGAAATAGGACCATACAAGAGCACGTCTTAGATGTCTGCATTGGTTTATTGTCGCTCAGAGAATAGACTTCTCTGCTTGTGCAGTCTTCATGGTTTTGTGCCAAAGTAAATCTCTGACATGTTGGAGCCACATTTCGGGCTCAGAGAAGCTCAGAGGGTGGTCTCCTGCAGGTTGCCAGAGTCAGGACTAAACACGGTGAGGCTGTGTTTCAGTTGTTTTATGCTGGCAAAATCTGGCACAGTCTTCCAGAAGATGTGTGACAATCTTTAACGCCTCAATATTCAAATCCAGGCTGAAAACAAAACCTTCAGCTGTGCATATGACATCTGAAAAGTCTCTGCACACTTTACTTTAAATTTTCATTTTTTTGTTTTATGGAACGCTTTTATGGAATTTTATGTAATGACTTTAGAATCATATTTTTGTTTTATGAAGTCAGTTACCCTTTTTTATGTAAAGCACCTTCAGTTACTTTGTGTGCTCTATAAATAAACTTGCTTTGCTTATTTTCTCACAGGAAATGTGTACTGTCTGTCAAATATTTGCAGCATGTCTTGAAATGCTGGCTTTTCAACTGTATTAGAGAACAGCATTTCTTTTTTTTCTCTTTTGCACACCATTTTGCACTATCCCGTTTGTATTTACTTTGTGGACATCATGTCTCAGTGAATGCTGACTGTCGGGACAAAGGCACTGCATCTTGATGTGTACTTTTTATCCGGATGGGAAAACTGGTTGGTCATCCTTGTTCCTCATTAGAGGAAGTGATTTTTTTGTCATTGTTTTAACATTCAGGCCAAACGGTGGCCCAGAGGTTAGCATGTTGGCTACACAGTTAGGGAAAATTGGGAAGATCTGGATCCAAATTTCAAAATATATGCAAGGTTAACTGGAGACTCTAAATTGCCCATTTGAATGGTTGCTTGCCTATATGTGCCCTGCAACTGGCTGGTGTACCGCATCTCTTGCCCAAATGCAGCTGGGATAGACTCCAGCATGCCCCCCGCGAGCATAATGAAGACAAGCGGCACAGAAAATGTGTGTATGTTTTAAATTGCGCATCACAAAGGGTAACTTAAATTGATGTTTGTATGGGAATGCTAACGCTTCGGGATGCTTGTCAGGTTTGACTCTGGAACTGAAATAATTCATTCATTCATTCATTTTCTATACCGCTTATCCTCATTAGGGTCATGGGGATGCTGGAGCCTATCCCAGCTGACTTTGGGCGAGAGGCGGGGTACACCCTGGACTGGTCGCCAGTCAATCGCAGGGCACATACAGACAAACAAACATTCACACTCACATTCATACCGATGGACAATTTAGAGTCGCCAATTAACCTAACATGCATGTTTTTGGAATGTGGGAGGAAACCGGAGTACCCGGAGAAAACCCACACACGCACGGGGAGAACATGCAAACTCCACACAGAGATGCCCAACGGAGATTTGAACCCAGGTCTTCCAGATCTCCTGACTGTGTGGCCAATGTGCTAACCACTCATCCACCGTGCGGCCTAAATATAAACATTTATTCATGAATTGTTAATAATAACCATAAATCATGGTTCACTTCATTATCAGACTCTTTTTTCTTAGTTTGTCAATTATTTGACTCATAGAAAAGATTGACCTTTGAACCACAATCGTTTCACAAACTACTCTTACAGGACGCTGTGGGTCGGCGTATTTGTTATTTGATGAAAATGAAGGTCACACTAGCTACTAACGGACATCTGGGGATGTCCCGATTGGTTCTATATTCTTTGATCCTTGCAAAACACTTTTAGGATAGGACTAGTATGACAAATCGTTTAACATGGTTATAGATCAATTTGTGGTGTGATTTAGAATGACTTTTTTTAACAAACTCTCTTCAAAGCAATAGTAATTTTTTGACGGCCCCTAAGCGGTTAGAGCGGTACTTCCCATGCAAGCTCCCTGCACCATGACAGAGGAGTCCGGGCACAGTGAGGGGTAACTACCGCTGTAGTTACAGAGCCATATACAAATATCCAGCGTCCATTGTATTTTTCATCCGGTGTGGCAACCAGCTATGGGGTGCATTTAGCGCAACTATATTGTTGGAGTGTGGCCCAGTTACGGCAACTGGATTGGCCCAATCTCGTGGCGTAAGCCAATTTTATCCGATCTTCAAATTACAATGAATTGGCAGGCAATCTGGTCCTGAAGATCATGTCTGCTCCTTTGTGCAAGGAGAAACAGAAGCAGCAGTGTCAGAACTTTATCGAATAACCTCCAGCTGGAAACGTACGTGCATATTTGACACCCAAACAGTCGGAAAAAAGCCACAAGGCACCAGTGCCCTTCTTTCTTCACAGATGTTAGCAAGTTCATAACAAGCACACGTGAGTCTGAAGATACTGTGGAAAACATTCTGCTGCCTTCGACATACTCCATTATTACCGATTTGGTGGTAAGTGATGGTCTGCGGAGGAATACTGTATCTTTGGACCTCCTCAAAATGTATTGTGCTATCTTGTGGTACGCAGACTAGTGTTAGATGAGATTCTCACTCATATTGGCAGATATGTCGGTAAGGTTACTTCTGGTACATGGATATGCCTGGCTTCATAAGGCTGGACTAAGGTAACATTTCATGGAGGGGCTGTCCACACTGAAATGTTTTCAGGTCATGTTTCATCCGTACTTGAAAAGAGAAAATCTTAAAATGCTGGCTTGTCATTGCTGCCTAGACAAGAAAAACCTCTACTATCTGGAAACGATGAGGTCTGACAACCATTATATTGACATATGTCGACTGGCATCTCTAAACAAGCCAAAGACGACTGACTTATGCGCATGCGTTCTTTCATCTTCTGCTGTCAAGCCAAGCTGATGGACGAGTGCCAACAATTTGGCTCCAAGATGGCGAAGCCACAGAAGAAGGGGACAGCAGATATGGCCAGAGAAACCCATGCGGTGGAATGAGCTGCTTCTTGAGTCAGCTGCTGGGACTTCTGGAGAACTTTGGAGAAGCCCCCAACCTGATACCGAGAGGAAAAACTCCAATTCACTCACTTACGATGCACCCAACTGCTCACGGCCAGGCGTAGCGTGCGGGGCAAGTACTTACATCTTGCGCAACTGTGCGAGTGTACTCTCTCCCTGCCACCCGCTCCCTACACTTCCAGAAAAACGTGGTGGCCGTGTCCTCCCCAAAACACGTAGGGACTAAGAACACGCACGGCGGGTAGTGACAGGGCTTTACACGCGCTGTGTGAACTGCGAAGGGATGCATGTCAATAGTTTGAGTCTCACAAGGTCACATGGTCATTTCAGGACTTTAATGTGTATGTGTGATCAAAAGAAAATCACACTTTTTTTCACTCCTAGGTGTCCATCCACATGAAGAAGCAGTTTCTTGATAAAGTACAGTTTCCCCATCTCACAATGAAGTTTTGAAAAACACATAGAAAAATGAAAAAAAGGATACTGTAGGCAGATTACGTACGCGCATGTACAGTAGGTTTGATTTTCTTTGCATTTCACAAAGAAATTTCAACACACCTTCCTTGGTGATTGTTGATGACAAACGCGCTTGGATAAAGTGTGGTACTTGGTAGGGAGGAGGTTTTAACAAAGCATGTGAGCCCCAGTTGTACAGTAATGCGTATTACACGCATCTGGTTAAGATCCCAAAAAGCTTGTTGTGCTCATCTAGAGCTCAGCGTGTCCCATCCTGTACTATTCAGAATTCACCATGCATATGTGGATTAGATTTCCAAGGATAACTGCAGCCCTAATGTACAATCTAAGAAGATTGTTCCCTAAGCCTTCAAAGATCATACCTGATAGAAAAGAGATGAATCCATTTCAGACAGCTTAACCATGAGCCCTGATACAAGACAAGATGTGCAAACCAGAGGCTGGGTTATTCCCTTATCTTTGTGGCTAAAGCTCCCTGACAAAGCAGCCCTCCTGGCATTTAAAACATATGTCTGCAACAACACCCTTGGTTCTGTCCTTCCTCAACCCCCTCCCTCAGTGGCCTTCAGAGAGAAAATCTGAGCATCTCTAAATGTCACATTAAGTGCTTCTCTTGTCCCGCTCTGAAAAGAGATGCTTTCTGAATATAAAGAAGGCTTACACTGGATGACTGTAGTAGCTCAGCGAGAAAGAAAGCCCGCGACAGTTTTCTTTGAGTTCTGCTTTTCCTTCTGCTCTCCTACACGTCTCCAGATGATGCCCAGAAGAAGATACACACATTGCAAGTCAGGACACAGCATGACTTATCACCATTGTAATTGTCCTGAAACATGAGTAGAGGAAAGTAACAAATGACGCATATATACTGTAAAGTGTTCTCAGTGTGCCAACCAGGTGTTATTTTTGGCTGCCAAGCGTCATTCGGATTTTGTCAGATTTTGCCTCACCTTCCATCACCGTCATCATTTTCCACCACGGGGATGTTTTCATTCAAATTGATGATGATCATAATGACAGTGGAGTTAGAATGGCACAGATCTGTACCAATTCAAGATAATCCTAATTTGGATCAGCACCAAAAGGTACACCTTTATAGACATTTGCGTCAAGATTCAACATGATAAAGGAAAAGGATCAGACAATGTTTCTGGATGAAGAATCCCAGACTGGCATACATTTTAAAGTGAAAAAAGCCCCCAAATTTCCCAAGGGAAATTTAGCTAAGGCACTTTACAAACATTCAATCAATGTAATGGGTGTCAATGCAAATTAATTGGAAATTTTGAATGATTTATACCAGGGGTCTCAAACTCAATTTTCCTTGGGGTGGCATGAGGCTGGGACACAGCCTCAGCGCACATGCACTCGCGCACAATTTAAATTATTGTTTTGTTTTTTCTAACCAATCTTCTCAAACATTTACTTTTTTAACACCAAATAAGATAGACAAGGACACTGGTGTAAACAAGTTGTGTGCAAAACTATTAATACAATTCTCAATCAACAAATAAACAAACACAAAATAAAAGGAAAAGGAGCCTGGTGTAAACAAGTTTAGAACTTTCCTCGGGTACGTCCCTTCATTGGTAGCCAATTTGTATGGATTATACCTCACTGTTAACTGTTTTCTCTACAGAACTACTAATACAACAATCAACAATACATAAACAAATTAAGAACTAAGAACTATTTAAATCCGTAATACATTTCAGTTATCAGCAATAAACAAATGAAGAACTAAGAACTATTTAAATCCGTAATACATTTCAGTTATCAGTTAAATTGTACACTTCTTTAACCTCAGTCAATGTTTTCTTCTGAAAATGGCTTCTCTTGCCTACTTTTTACTCCTAGGGACCTGGCAGCGCTTCCTCTCACATTTGTTTAGAAAAAGACATGTTTGGGTGTGTGGAATATACAGTATTTTTATTCACTTGGCGTGTCGTGTTTACCCAATGCACGGACAACGGTGCAGCCCTATACATGGCCCTGGCATCAATTCCACTCCCGCACCCACAGCGTAGGCTACGCCGTGAGATTTTTAAAAAAGAAGCAAGGAATCCATCAATGCGATCTGCACTCTGAACCAGACCAGACCACAACCAGACGGAATGCGCCGTGCGCCGCAAACCCCTACCCTACTGTTATGCCAAGCGCCTTTTCTTATCCGACTGGACTCAGACGGCAAACCACACCAACGAGTTCCCCGCGCTTCTTTTATCTCACCGGGCACCATCACTTTGATTTATTCGGAGATGGATAACCTATACACGTCGTATAATGTCATGTTGGGCAGCAACTTAAAACACTTGCTGGGATGAATATCCGAGCTTACCTAGCCAGGCACAAAAGAAAAACCTCCATGGCAACGCTGCGTTAACTTTTACTCATTGAAAAATGTTTCTCTCCTTGCGTCAAGCCCAGTCGATGTCACGCCCCTTGACAGCCTTATACTCCACTGTGATTGGTTGGTTCATCATTTTTACTGTATTTATTGAACGAATGACCAATGGCAGGACAGGATTATGTGCAGCTCCAAATTAACTAAACATTAACATAATAATCATGGTATTATAAACAATGAGGGGTTGAGTTGAAAGACATCACATGATTTCTGTTGAGTTCCCAAGCCAAAATTTGGTTGTTTTAGTTAAGATTTTTCATTCCTTTATTCATTTTCTACTGTATATCCTGTTCAGGGTCACAGGTTAGTGGAAGTCTATTTCAACTGACTTTAGGTGAGGGGTGGGGTCAGGTTTGGACTGGTCACAAGTCAATCATATAAAAGAACATACAAAGAAACCTTCACACTCACATTAATACCTATAGACAATTTAATGCCTCTAAATTAAGCCTGGGAAACCCCATGCAAGCACGAGGAGACAAATTAAGTTCCACATAGAGAGGTCCAAACCCAGAACCACCCGACTGTAATAAAGACATGCTAATCATACAACCCACTAGATTAATGTTTGCTGTAATCAACTAACCTCCCATTTTCCAACAAGTTTTCCTACAATGAAATTCTGGAATTTAAATGTTTGTAGTATTCATCATTAATGCTAATGCCCAGTGACAATTTCTCCTAAAGTACTAGTATATAAAAATTACTCTCTATATGACTGTAAAAGGATGATAAAATGCTTAGAATTTGACACATGGACTCTTTATCAACCTAATGCAGTGAGTTTGAATGTACTGCAAGCATTACCATCCGCCCTCTCCCGGCTCTGAGTACATGTGTGTAGCTTTGCATGGGCTATAGTTAGTGTATGCTTGTTGTCAACTAAATATAGAGATTTGACAAAGTTTAGCTATTAATGTTTGCTATGCTTGACTGCATAGCCTCATCATATTAACATGATTGCAAATTTTTGATCGCCTGTCTGACTGCTTTTGTGTGTGTACGCTCTACGGAAATGAAATGTGAATAATGGACAGCTTTGAGTGGCCAAATGACAATTTATGCCAATTTTTCTGAAGTTAAGTTATAACTGTGATATAACAGTTCTCTTAAACCGCAATTAGTAACATATGCTAGCCAGTTGCGATGCTGTCGTATTAAAAAAAATGCAATCTTGAGCCATTCATTTTCTATGCCGCTTATCCTCATTAGGGTCGCTGGGGTGTGCTGGAACCTATCCCATCTGACTTTGGGGAAGAGGCGGGGTACATACACCCTGCACTGGTCACCAGTCAATTGCAGGGCCAGCTGCATATAATCCCATCTCGCATCACTTTGTCCACATAGACACTCTCCATTACCTACACTTTCTCTAAAGCAAGGGTGTCCAAATATCCACCGAGGCGTGCTTACTGAAAAATCATGCATATGGGGGCCAATTTGATGTTTTTATACTTTTGTTTTTTTTTTGTAAGCATGTTTTTTAAATGTTGTAATACCAAGTAATCCCTCACTTATCGCGGTGAATTGGTTCCAGACCCAAACATGTTAAGTGAATTTCCACGAAGCAGGATTCCTTCCTTATGAATGGAATCTTTTGTAAGTAGAGCATATGTATTTCTAAATAAAATGTTCATACAATTAGAGCCCTCTGGACATTCAATAACACCCCATAGTCACCGTTACACTCATATTACCTAATATAGTATACAATAATAGCATAAAATAAGACATAATATAGACTCACACATGTCAGCATGGGGAGTGTTCTGTCACGATCCGTGTGTTAGCCGGCGTGACAGTTCATTCATTCATTCTCTATGCCGCTTATCCTCATTAGGGTCGCGGGGATGCTGGAGCCTATCCCAGCTGGCTTTGGGCGAGAGGCGGGGTACACCCTGGACTGATCGCCAGTCAATCGCAGGGCACATATAGACAAACAAACATTCACACTCACATTCATACCTATGGACAATTTAGAGTCGGGCGCGACAGTTGTGCTTTTGTGTTATTCCTTCCTGAGTTCCTGTTTTGAAGCACTTATTTTGTACTCACTTCCTGTTCTGTTTCCCTTCAACCTTACGTTCTCGTTCTATTGCACCTGCTCCTAATTTGTATTTGATTGTTTAGTTCAGTGTGTTCAGTTTAGTTCTGTGTGCTTCTCCAGTTGTTGGATCTTTTGGTTTTGCTAGGGTGTCTGCTAGCCTGTTGTTCTGCCACTGCTTTGGGCCTTATCATTAAATATACAGTTTTGCCAGCCATTAGTCCTGCTCTTTGCATCCTCGGGGTCGCAAACTCAACAACGCCCTGCGCAATTGTAACAAGTTCCTTGTTTTTTACTTCCGGGACTTCATTAATGTAACATTACTGACACTGAGAGACTAGTTTAGAATACTACATAGCAACATGTCTTGTTATGTGTTATATTTGTATTTTACTTCATATAGTCATTCTTATCCTTGAAAATGCTTAATTTAGGCCAGAATTATGTAGTTATTTACTGTAGTTATTAGTTAATTGTATCAACATTCAGCCTTTTCTCTTCACATTGTGCCTTTTTGCTCTATTTTAACTCATCTTAAAGTATTTTATCACTTTTCCTGCTCACAGATCATGACCATAATTGCAGATCTGTTTACCAACACCACTAGCTTGTAGCTGTCGAATGCTGACAATCGTTAACAAGACAAAAGCTAATTGTTGCTAACATCTGATTTTCAAAGGTGTTGATTACCAACATTAGTAATGCCTAGAAAAAGGGCCTCTGCTTCATTTTCTGGCCCCTCAACCACAGTGGAGGAGAAGATGGAAAATAGCCAGGAACCTACAGGAGATAGTGTACTGTTGCCCAAAAGGGAAGCCCAGAGTTTCTAGTCTCCGGCCACCGGGAGGACATCAAAGAGTTCCCCGGGCAGCTGTGAAACATAATCTGTCCAGCATGTCCTAGGTTTGCCCCAGGATGTTCTACGGCCAAGCATGCCCAGAATACCTCACCAGGATGGCATCTAGGAGGCATCCGTACTAAATGCCAGGGCCATCTCAACTGGCTCCTCTCGATGTGAAGGAGCAGCGGCTCTACTCTGAGCTCCTCAGACCCAAAGCTCATGACGATAGGTGAGGGTGGGAACATAGATCGACCAGTACATTGAGAGCTTTGCCTTCCGGCTCAGCTCCCTCTTTACAACAATGGTCAGGTACAGCGACTGCATCACTGAAGACGCTGCGTCGATCTGTCTGTCGACCTCACGCTCCAACCTTCCTTGACTTATGTATAAGACCCCGAGATACTTAAACTCTTCCACCTGGGGTAAGACCTCACTCCAACTTGGAGGGTGAAATTCACCTGTTTCCAACTGAGAACCATGGCCTCGGATTTAGAGATGCTGAGTCTCCCAGAAGTGCTGCAAACCACTCCAGTGAACGCTGAAGGTCACAGCCCGATGAGGCCATCAGGACCACCCTCTTGACGTCTTGGCTGCACCTAGAAATTCTGTCCGTGAAAATTATGAACAGAATCGGTGACAGAGGGCAGCCAGGACACAGGCTCGACTTCTTGCTAGCAATGTGAACCAGGCTCTTGCTCCGGTTGTACAAGGACCAGATGGCACAGGACACCACAAGGAATACAGTTGAATGTCTTATCCAAGTCCACGTAGACCAGTTCAGCAAACTCCCAAGTACCCACCAGTGCCCTTGCAAGGTTGTAGAGCTGGTCCAGTGTTCTGCAACCAGGACAAAAACACATTGCACCTCCTGTGGCCCAGGTTTGACTAATGGTCGTACCCTTCTCTCCAGCACTTTGAAATAGGCTTTCTCGGGGAGGCTGAGGAGTGTGATCCCACTAATAATTGTGATGTAGTGATGTGATGTATAATGATATATGGAAGGAGAAAAGAGCAAAACAGAATGAAGACTTGAAATCCCTAATGAAACATATCAAAGATTTAATAGAATGAAAAGCCATAACTTTGTTAAGAAATAGATGGGCTGGAAAAAAAATGAAAGTTTTAAAGATGCGTCCACTTTGCATGATATCGCAAAAGACGTGCAGAGTGGATGATTTGGAGCAGTCAATGTGCATGGACAATCTGGTAGTGACTGGGCTTCTCATAAGACAGGTCTAATGCCAGTGCGACAACAACAAAAGAGGGCGAGACAGCCAACAGACGGCCAACTTTCTGCAGTCAAATGGGGTGGAAGAGGATGTCAGCAATAGTGATACATGCATCACAATGTCTGGCATGAATAATCACACACCAATCATCATTAGTTCAACAGGAAATTCAACAAAGTTCATCAATCAAAGTTCAGCAGCAGGATAAACAAGGCAGCATTGCTGAGGCAGAGGAGTACGCTGAAAGAACATCTACTAAAACTGTACATCAAGTTAAATGGAAGACCAGAGGAAGCCAAAGTACTTGTCAAAGACATCAAAGAACTGGACAAATGAAGACTACATCACGGTGACTACAAGGAAAGACACAACTCACAAAGCATCTCAGAACTCAACATTCATTCATTCATTTTCTGTACCGCTTATCCTCATTAGGGTCACGGGGATGCTGGAGCCTATCCCAGCTGGCTTTGGGCGAGAGGCGGGGTACACCCTGGACTGGTCGCCAGTCAATCGTAGGGCACATATAGACAAACAAACATTCACACTCACATTCATACCGATGGACAATTTTTTTAGAATCGCCAATTAACCTAACATGCATGTTTTTGGAATGTGGGAGGAAACCGGAGTACCCGGAGAAAACCCACACACGCACGGGGAGAACATGCAAACTCCACACAGAGATGCCCAACGGAGATTTGAACCCAGGTCTTCCAGATCTCCTGACTGTGTGGCCAATGTGCTAACCACTCAGCCACCGTGCGGCCAGAACTCAACATTTTTTCATTTAATATGTTACTAATTAAAATGTGATCATATTTAATATTAACAGTGTATTTCAAATTTAGCATGTAATTTTTCAATTTTTATTTGCATGAGAATCAGCACCTCCAAGTTTGAGTCCATGGTTCTGTCCGGAAAAGGGTGGAGTGGCATCTTCGGTCGGGGATGAGATCCTGCCCCAAGCGAAGGATTTCAAGTGCCTTACAGTCTTGTTCACGAGTGAGGGAAGGTTTGAACACGAGATGGACAGGCGGATTGGTGCGGCGTCTGCAGTGATGCAGACTCTGCATCCATCCGTTGTGGTGAAGAGGGAGCTGAGCCGAATGGCAAAGCTCTCAATTTACCGGTCAATCTACGTTCCTACCCTCACCTATGGTCGTGAGCTTCAGGTAGTGACCAAGAAGACAAGAATGTGTGTACAAGTGGCCGAAATGAGTTTTCTCTGCAGGGTGGCTGGGCTCTCCCTTAGCAAAAGGGTGAGAAGCACTGTCATCAAAATTCAGAGAAGAACTGCTGCTCCTCCACATTGAGAAAAGACAGATGAGGTGGGTCGGGCACCTGGTTAGGATGCCTCCTGGACACATCCCTGGGGAGGTGTTCAGGGCATGTCCGACCGGTTTTTTGACTCAGTCCACTAAAAAGCGAGCCCGCAATTTAGACACCCCTGCTCTAGAGGCTCTACCTACCCTTGTAGAACCTGAGCCAACTCACTAAGTGGGAGGATATATGAAATACCTCATCTTTTACCTGCCATATTTAATTTCTCAGGTATTATTCACAAAGGATGGGGAAAGTATATGTGGGATGGCACTTTGGCACCTTCCCCTCCTCGCTACCGCTGTGCGCTTTCATCGCTCCTTCCCACAAAGCTGATTCACCACTTGTGACCCCAGCGACTGCCTTGTTGAAAAATAGACAACAAAGAACCTGAGATAAAACCCAGCAGGCGGTTGTAGGCTTCAAGATGGACCAGCGGTGGCAGGCTCGCCTGGCATTAGCAAAACTGCAGCCTGTCTGACCTTTGCTAAATAAACAATTGCATGATATTTGCTTTGTGCAAAATCACCCTGAAGTGGCATATTGTGTTGTTTTGAAGGCTAAAAGACTTTATGTTGAAATGCGTCTTGGTTTGCAGACGGCGGAAAATAATACTGGTTTTCTACACATTTTTAGTAGAGAGGGGATGGTGGTTACCCATAACATTAACTCTGTTTTACAACCAAACAGGCAAGGTAAGACAGCATATGTGACATCTACTGAAGCTGGAGTCTATCCCGGATGGGTAGTGCGTGAGGCCGTGTACACATGGGACTGATCACCGGGAAATCACAACTCTGACAGATGACAATCTGTGACTCTTGTACTGAGCAAGCCTTTAAAAATAATAAAGATAAAATAATATGTACCTGCAGAACCATGAAACATGGTTCCAGTAGGCCCAAAGTGGTGTGAGCTTGTCTCAAGGGTAACTGGGAAAATGTTGCTACCTGCAGTGTTAAAAAATAGCGTGGGAAAGGAACTCATGTATCAAGCAGCAGAGTGGGAGTATGCTTGCCTTTACCTATTTCAAAGGTCTTCATGTCTTCCTCCTCCTTTTTCTGCTGTATGACTAATTGAGCGCAAGCGCCAGCACACCGAACCTCGAGCAAACAAATAACTTCCAGACCTGTGCATCAGCATCTTGTCCGATAGCTGAACCTCCCTGTCTCATTGTGATGCCTCACTTGAGCACTGCCTGGACACAACCAGTGAGGACTGTCTCCCTTTTTGCCTCAGGCGACTGCTCCTCTTGTCGACAGGAATTAAAATCCCTATTTATCAACACTCGGTTGAGGCAGTCTGAGAACAGGCTGGGCATAAGACGCACAGTCGGCTTGTTCCAGCTGTGGGACTCTGTTGAAGAGTTCATGTTCCTGTGCAGTCTTGGCAGCATGTGACTTGAAAAGAATACTTTCCGCTTCAATAAATGTATTGTTGTGCAGGCTTTATTATTTGATCTTGTGCTTCTGTAGGAGTACAGGAAAGCATACGAATAGTTTATGGTGCATTTACATGACATTACAGTATTTTCACAAGCATCATTTTGCAGCACTAGAAAAAGACCAAACACAAGCCTTAGATAACACTGACCTCTGCTGGCCATACTTAATATGACAAGTGCTTTTCCTTAACGTGTACTGCAACTTGATCTTCTTAAAGATCATTAAAATCAATAATGGAACAATTATTTTTAAAGAGGGGGGAAAGGGGTAAGTTATTGCCAAGCACTTAGGTCCGACTAGTGGATCCATGAAAAAGCAACGTCACAAAAAGAAACGAATGACAAATTACATAACGTTGCTCTGAAAAAAATGGAGGGAAGAATTCATCATCATCTAGTTTTACTTTGAAGGTACCGGAAGTGTACGAAAACGTATACGTCGCCCCCAAAATCAATGGAACAACTTTGAAAATAAGGCCATGAATGTAAGTGTAGTGATGCCCGTATTTTCAAGGCTTTCCAAACTGACTTCAATTTTAAACTCGTACCTACCTAACCCGCTTTGCCGCTCTTCTCCAAAGGAAGCGGGTTTTACAAAAAGGGGCAACAATAAGCAATTGCTGACAATGCCTGTGTTAGCATGAGTAACAATACAAAGATTTACGACATCTGACTATAATAAACTTGGCGTTTCACTACGTACGTCTTCCCAGTGGTACCTTTTAAGTAAATAGCTTCACCTTCAATTAGCAATCAGATTTACTTTGAAGGTACCGGAAGCGAGCACGTGAGTCGCCCCGAAATTCTTCGGGTCCACAACACGGGGGGGGAGGGGGAGGGAACTTTTCAAAAAGTCTTTGCATTGATTAATAAACGTCGACTACCACGACTGTAAGTTCTGTCGTTTACTACGCTTACCGGTAGCTGATACGCTCAACTTTTCGCGGTTGTGGCTGCCTAACGTTCCGTACGTGATGGTTGTCCGTGGAAGCGACCTCAAATCTCGGTTATGAAATGGCTGTTGCTCTGTACGAGCACGCGAACAGCAGTTCTTTCCTGGCGCTTCGTGGACACGTTTGCACGCGCACTCTATTGTGCACGTGGGAGTCGTAAACGCGGAATATGGTATTGTTCGGGAGTTTCGCGGTACTCGTTGACGACCATTTTCCATAAATGTCCGCCGGCGTAGCAGGTAAGCTAGCTTTTGTCAAGGTGGGGAAACATGGATGTTACCTCGTCTCCAAGCAGGGAGACGTGTTTAAAGTCCCTCCCACGGGACGCCGTCGAACCGCTGCCGGTGGGGAAACACGGCGTTGTGTTTTGATAACATTTATCTCCCCAGGGAAGCTCGTTTCTGTTTCCACGGCAACGCGGCTTCGGCGTTTGTCCTCGTGCCTGCGAGAGGGCGGAACCAGACTGCGCTTCGATTTGTGATCCCCGTGTGTGGATCCTCATGATTCGGAGATGGTAAGGAGCGCTCGGTTCGGACCGGGGAAGCCCGAATAGGTAGATTGAAATGTACGTGGTTGCCAAGCAGATTCACACGCAGGCGTTTTGAATGTCAGTTCTCAAGTGCTATTCTGAAGTGTTCATGTTTGCACGCCCAGCCAGATGTACCGTAAACGATGGTGTGTATTGTCTGTTTCAGCCATTTCAGGACGGCGTCTACTACCCCTACAGCAGTGACACCCAAGGGAACCATTCATCAGCAGGGATTCCATCCCTCTTGAATTCCCCTCTTAGCCAATACTCAGCAAGGGGACAGTCTGCACCAGGCATGGCTCCATCCAGTGCTACACCCACCATTCTGCCTTTCAGGTTCCGCCAGCGAAGGGAGAGTGTGGACTGGCGGAGGATCCACGCCGTAGACATCGACATGGTGATAAGCCAGCTAGATGTGGATGTCCTTCAGGAGCACATAAGCACCGTGACCTTCTGCAGTTTGGAAGGGGAGCGGTGTCAGCGCTGTCAGAGCCCCGTGGACCGAGCTCTCATCAAGATCCTCCAGTTGGCCCAGCTGACAGTGGAATGGCTCCTTCACTGTCAGGAATTTCTGACACTCAACCTGCAAGCGGCAGAGGAGAGGCTGGCGAGCGCCAACATGCAGCAGGAACAGCTACTGGCTCAGTTAAAGAAGCAGGAGGAGAACATGAAGGCAATGACTATTGAGCTCAAGAACAGGAAGAAGATCATACGCAATCAGCAAACTCTGTTTGCACCACAACTCATGAACAGCCAGAAGGTACGGTTGACATGCTACATTATTTTTATAGGTTCTTTTGATAGGTTTTAGTCACGTTGGAGGCAAGCTGACAGCCACTTCCATCATTAAATCCCCCTCCCTCCTCCTTCCTCCTCCTTAGCACCCCAGCTTGTCTATTGTTCCTGAGAGCTTTTCACAACCAGTATTACCTCAAATAATAGAAGAATTGAACTGAAATCACCTGGCAATTTTCTCTTAATGAATTGTAAAGTCAACCTCTTATCACTGTTGTTTGTAAAGTAACGTTCATTTCTAAAACCGATTAGATTTATAGCTGCATTTATAGCAGATGGTGGGTTCTGGTGACAATTGGGTTTCTTAATCCACTTACACAGCGGTGCCAAGTGGTATTGAACCTGCCTCCTTGGCTTATACCCCCACCACTCTTCACTTTACTATGATTTGGTCTCCTGCACGAAAATGACTTTATATACTTTATTTGCACAACCCTATGTACTACATAAGAGCATGGTGCATTGATTTTTCGTTGGGACATATATAGCACAATCAAAAAATGCTCCCACCAGTTCCGCAAGCTGTTGCCAAGGTAACAGATAGTGTGTGTCATGACAGCATGTGGTTACTAGGTGTGCATGAGCAGCTCAGCTGACAGTGCCTGCTGAATAATGAATAGAGGATATGTCTGCCCTCACTGGGCAACTGGCATTTGTCATGTCGGTCACCTAGTTGTACAATGTATTTCTGGACGATTGTGGGTTTTGTGAAGAAAGGACATCTTCCAAAATGCATTCTTATTGTTCGTATTTATGAAAGACAAACACCTCCTCATGCCTGATACTTGATTAACTTGAACTTTTTTGCTTTTGTTTGTA
The DNA here is from genome assembly GCA_024372805.1 of Oostethus manadensis. Taxonomy (NCBI): domain Eukaryota; kingdom Metazoa; phylum Chordata; class Actinopteri; order Syngnathiformes; family Syngnathidae; genus Oostethus; species Oostethus manadensis. The sequence goes on along the minus strand of QODF01000033.1, from coordinate 3,069,329 downwards.
TTGTGTCTGTAGTGCGCATTTTGCGAAAAGACCTTCCTCAACCCTTCTTTTCTCCAGAGTCACATGCAGCGACGCCACCCTGATGAGAATGATATACGTAAGTCAACCAGTCACATAGATTTAGTCTGAAAATGATATTTATGCATAAACTTAATATTTTGTAATACTTTTTCAGAGTTGCAATCAAACAGTGAGGAAAGATCTCACATCCAAGCCCTCAAAATACAGATGAATATTCTGAAGGAGCAAATTATTCAGCAGCAACAGATCTTGGAGGCCAAAACATCTGAAGTAAGAGTGTGTGTGTGGGAGCTGCTTTATTTTAAGTCATTTCTAGACAACATTGTGAAAACAATTATTCTTCTCCACAGAATCAGAAGCTGCAACGACACGTAGAAGAAAATGAGCTACGTGAGTCAGCTAGCAATAAGGCAGCCTAGTTGGTGGAGATGATGCCGTTTTGTGAAGATGTACAGTATTGTGCAAAAGATTTAGGCCAACACTAGTTTTAATGTTATTGACAGACAAACAAACACATATGCACTCCACATTCGCCTTTTGTTTCAGTTGTGTCAACAATTCAGTCTTGGTAGAGATTTGTTCCAAAGCAATTGTGGATTGTATTTGTATTTCTTTTTCTATCTGTTTGTTAGGATAGATAGATACTTTATTAATCTCCAAGATAAATTCAAGTTTGCAGTTCCTGTTTCATAGAGGAAGACAAACAAATGGGGGGTCTTAATAAGGGGTGCAGTATTCCTTTAATATCATAGTGATTCATACTATAATAATACATTTGTGTAATGTAATCCTTTGCCACTTGGTGGTTAGAATTTTGCGACTTCACTCTGTCATGGTTTTTCAAGCAGGTTTAATAAATAAAGCTTGCTGTTTTATGGTTGAATACGGCCAAATATTAGTTTATCGTAAAATACATATTTAAGCAAATTGTATATATGTACCTGTTTTTTGCCTAAATTAAGCCTTTTCAAGCTTAAAATGGCTCAATTAACATTATGCATTTGGCAGACTAACACCAGACCTAACACTAGATACAGTTGCGGCCATAACCTATGCCAAGCAAAAACTCAACTCTGACCTCACTTGCAGTCCACTCCCCAGTCAGCTCCTCTAGCAGCAGTGCACACGAGGCACACACACGAGCATGAGTCTTATTAATGTTTTTAATTGCTTTTTTTTATTATTATTATATCTACTATATTGGGCAAAAAAAAACACAATAAACAAGGGATTCATTTATTTCTCTTTATCCAGATCCTCACCAACCTGTAATGGCTTCTTCCTTGTTTCATGTGACCCCCCCCCAACCCTCCTCCTCCTCCATCTGTTTTGTGTTTTAAGTGTAATCCTACTAATTTGCGGCTGAGTTGCTGTGAATTGTAGTCTGTCCTTCTATTTGCTCTTTTACTGTGTCAAAATGGTTGCTGTGAAAAATGTCTTTAAACATTAAAATCGTGGTGGCCTAAAACTTTTGGACGAAACTGTATGTGAAAGAAAAAAACATTCACATTATATGATATTTCTTCTTTTCAGAGATGAGAGAAAATGAAAAAAAATCCCAGATCGAAACCCTCAAACTTGAGATTAAAAATCTAAAGGACATTGTTCAACACCATCATATCCGGCAAGCTAGAACGGCTGAGGTAAGAAAAAATATAACAATTGGTCTCCATTCTACCACATATTTGTCATGTAATCTCTTTTGTATTTCCAGGATGAAAAGCAGCAATCTAAGGACAAAGACCTGATAAAAGAACTTGATAATTTTAAAGCATTAGAAGTAGTGCAGATACAAGCTATTCAAAAGCTGGAGCAGCAACAAAAGCAGCAGGTGTGCATAATTATTTTGTATGCTGCATGAGAATTTCCTTACACAGAAATACAGTATATTCCAAACATCCTTTTCTAGGACAAAAAGTGGGAGTCCAAGCTGGGGAAAATAAAGACTCTTCACGAATCAGAAAAGAAAGAGGTACAACATTCTCTGCTGCCATTTTTAAATAGTCCCGAGAGAGGCATCCTCCTTGAAAATGTATGGTCCTGTCAGTTGCAGACAGAGTTGAACAGATTACAGTTTGCCATGTCGGAGCACCAGGAGCACAGCCTGAGGCAGTTGCAGGAGTTGCATAGGAGGCTACAGGAGAAGGAGCAAATCATCCACACTCAGAGGGAGCAGGTTAATAATGTTTTACATTCATCAGTGTACACTATAAGTGTGTACTGAGGGGAAGCAGAGTGGATGCTCACCCCTTGTTCAGGATTTCCTGTATTTGCTCCATGAGCTGAGTGATAAGATGATTATACTGTATGATGGCTTAGTGCACAGGAAGTTGATAGTTTTCCTGTAATAGTTCCAGTGAGGAAAAAATACAAAATATGCACTATAAAGCCCACTGAGTTGGGTCATGTTTGATGAGATTCAATGCAATAGCTGCATTAAATTGTGCATGTATAGCAGTGCTTAATATTGATGCATATTGGCAGTTCCTTATTCAACAAATAAAACTCCACCTTAACTCCTATATAGTCTTAATCAATGAATTTGGCCAGGGTATGAATAAATTGTTCTGTACAGCACCATGAATTTGTTATGTAAGTCTTTTACTGTATTTTTGTCATCTTACAGATACAGAACATACCTTCAAATGTATCCACTAAAGTAGTGAAAGTCCCAGGTAAATATGCTTTAGAATAAAGAGCTCATCAGCAAAGGGCCAGTGTGATTATGAATTAAGCCATCTCATTCTCTCTTTTTCAGTGGTGGTCAATACACCGGCTCCAGAGCCTAAACTTAAGAAAGTTGTACTCGGTGAGCACTGAACCAAATCATGACATAAACATGCGCTTGATCACTCACAGAGTGTCTGAGCATGTCTCTGGTGCACGAAGGATTGTTGAAGGAATATAGCCACTCCCCTCCCGTCCCTCTCCTGTTGTAACCACTATTTTATCTCCCCAACCTCCAATGTCCTTTTGACCTCATGTGCTGCTCTGTTAGAGGAGCCCAACTCTGCTCCTCAGCTGGATCCTATACAGGAGCTGTCAGAAGAGGAGGAAGGTAAAACAGAACCTGAAACTCTAGCAGAGTTGGTCCAATGCATGCTGTCTGCATGGAACGCTTCAGTCCTTTCAGCAGCCATTTTTCAGCTTTGTTGTGACCGAAACCATCTCTTTGTTTTTAGTTTTGATTTTGATGTAGGTTTCCCGAGCACCTCCAGACCTTAACTCTCAATAAATGACCAATTAAATATTTTTCAGACTTGACCAGCATCTCTGAGAAGAGACCTGTGGAGAAAAAGCCTCAACCTGTTTCAGAAAAGAAGCACATGATGTCCATCAAAAGGAACCCCAACAAGAAAGAAATCAGGCGTCACCTTGAACAGCTTCTAATGACAGAGCTGGAGAACCTGGGAGTAAAGCAGGTAAGCTATTGACCACTTTAGGGTCATGGCTGAGCTGGAACCTCCGGAAGCCCCCCGCCCCGATTTCATATACTATAGAGAAACTGACTATATATATTAAAACCAGTGAAGTGCAACAAAATATATTGACATTGCTTTTATCAGTCAAGCATCCAGCAACTGAAAAACCACTGCCCTCTATAGCCCAGACACTAAACAGCATCTTAATAACCCTCTCTGCAATATTTTGCACACCCATTTTTTCCCAGTTTTATTTTTTATTGGATGGACTTTTATTTTCATTAGGGACCTGACTCACAGGTGTTTGTTTCATAGGCCAAACAATATTGTTGGTCATACTGTGTAATAAAAAAGGCAAAATCAGAAATGCTTTGGTTGGATTATTTGTAATGATAGCTATTTAAAAATAACCATATTAGATACCACAAATTTATGTTTGTAATAAAAGTTTATTTTTATTTTTTTTAAGTATCTGGATCAGATGCCAAAAAATGTGTATCAGCACGTCCATAGTGTACAGCATTGTACAATGTCTCTTATTTTGTAGCTTGAAATAAACAATCAACGGTTGCCAAATAATCAAATCAGATTTGACAGCATCAAGCTGTTGCCTTTCAGTTTGGTCAGTTTTGGTAAGTTTTTATGGCAGCTTCAATGTAAATATTCTCACCAAAGTTTTGCAGAAACATCACTTGGAAGAGTAGCTACCCAGCATGACACATTGCAGTAGATATATGAAAAACAGCTGGATGTGAACTGGAGGAAGTTTGCACTCAAACAGACTTAGCCTTGCTGACATCAAACAGAACTTCATAAAATGTCTATTCGCTGTACCTCCTTTTTCAGGATCAGAGAAAACTGAAGACCAAGGACCTGCGGTCCATCCTGGCTACTAGGCGTATGAAGCAGCAGATTCTTGCTAAGCAAATGCCTGACTTTTGGCAGCATCGTGCCAACATAAGCAGTTCTGTGGATCAGAAGCTGGGCTTTCAAACGAAGAGCAGAAATCCTGAACTCCAATCCCCTGGCAGATCCAGACACTTTTTTCAGGGTATGACTAAGTCATTTAGTTCGGTTCTTATAAAATGACATCACCTCTTGTAAGGTCTTTATTTGACTCAACAAGTAGTCCTACACAATGACTCAACAGCGAGCTTATCCCGCTATCTAGCTTAGCAGTCACTGTGACTGTATTCGTTAAATCTCAAAGTATTCCTGAAAGCACCACACAAACTAAAGGCATAAGTTATTGTTTGTATAATTTAATTGTGTTTCTCTTATGTTTAGTGTTGCCGTCTCGGCCTCGATCCAGCAGCTTACCCTCCAGGGCAACACAGGGTGTCTCTGAAGGTGTCGCTCGGCAGGCAAAGACACCCCAGCCAGCTCCAAGAGTTAGGGCTACCACTCAACCAAAGACATCCACTCCCAGCCAGAAAGCTACTATGAGAGACCTCACTCTGAAGTAAATATAATCCTTTGACAACAAAAAGTGAACATTTCAAATGATAATCGTTAGGGTTGTTACAAGCTCTCATGACAAAAGATTAAAAAGTGACAAGATTTCTCATTCAGAAAAAAATGTCTCATGGGTGCCAGCCCTGATATCGTAAGAAATTAATTATTTAATTAATCAAACAATAAATGAAAATTAACTTGATCATTTTGCCGGCTTTTTAGACATGCGTGTCTGTTTTCATCATCTCCCGCATCCAAACAGGCAGGAAGAAAGTTCACTCTGCGATGGGTTTAGCACATTGGCACGTTTCTTTCATAGAACAGCAGCATGAACGGAATGAGCCCTTTTGTCAGTCATACAGTCTGTGTCTTGGTGTGGTGAAGCAATGCCGCTAGCATACACACAGTGCAGAAGAGTGTAATGTAGTAAAAATTAAATGATTGCAATATATTTTTTAGATTTCTTTCATTGTACCTTTGGTGCTTTAAAGTGGGGTCTCGTTCTCGTAAACAGTATTTCTTGACACCCCTAATTATCATATTTGTGCAAAAATATTAAATAGCCAACTTTTTTGCGATTCAGTCATGTTCCACATGTCAGTGTATGTCATTGTTTGTTCTTTACAATGGAAAACAAACAGACAGGTTGGGTGAGTTTTACCTTTAATAGTATGCATTGTTTCTTGTTTCTTAGGACTCCTACATTCAGTTCCTTTGAGAATTCAGATGACGAGGACAGAGACATGGAGGAGGATGAGCCTCTTCCACTTCAATGGGGCAAAAAACAGGCCAGAATGAATACAGAGGAAGCAGGCCAAATCAGCACAATACAATCCAACGTGATACAGGCAAAGCCAGCTCCAGACAGGCACTTACCCACCAACAAACAGTTTGTTGGTGGTGTGACCAAGACAGCTGTTACAAAACTGGAGTGCTACGATGATGATGAGTTGTCAGATGTCAGTGAGCTGCAAGAGATTGATCCCAGGCAGCTCCAGAATTTTAAAGACCAGAATGGCACCGTAGAAAAGTCAAAGTTTACGAAAGGTAAGCTGTCGCAAATAATTTCATTTAAAAAAGAATACAATTGTGTGGTTTACTCAAATAGTTTTACTCTGATGCGTTTAATGTACTCACTGTGCAATTTTAGACAAAGTCAAAGACCTTGCAAGGAAAATTGAGGCACAGGTTTCAAATAAGGTGTCAATGAAGCCAGCAGGGGGCGTGAGCATCTTACCAGAAAGAAAAGACGAGGTTCAAGAATTTGTGGTAAGACAACCAGTGACCACCATTGTTTAATGCATATGATCTGCACAGAGTTAATTGTGGAATATGTGGACAGTCCTCAGATCTGGAAGAAAGCAGTGAGGATGTAGATTCATTTCTTGAGGAGAAACAAGGAACATTTAAAGGATCTCACAACTCCGGAGCTGCAGTAAGGAGCCTTGACTCAGCCAGCACCAGTGTGTGGGACACCTCCACGGGAAGAGACACTTCCCAGGGAAAGGATCCCAGATCAGGTTAGTGGCCCTGCTACCATATTTGGTACCAAAACATGAATCGAAATGGCCGCCGCACACCTCACTGCAAGGCCCAGTGAGTCATTCAGGTACCATAAATCATCATTGTACATATGATAGCAAAGTATTTTAGAGAACAAACATATTTGCAATTTTCCAATTATTTCAATGAGTGATTATCAAAATAATTTTATATTCCCCTGTTAATTTCTCACTTTTGATGATGCGCTGTTTTCTTGTGCTTGTTAGGTTTGACTGAAGGCGGAACAGGGAGCACGTTGAAGAGCAGCCTTTGTTACCTCAGTGACATCTGTGACTCAGAGGATTTAAACAATTAGCACAAGTAACACTCATCAGACTCAGTCAACTTCTGTTAAACAGCCGGTTGTATTGTTCACATCCACATCATTGAGCAACCAAAACCTTGAACCTCAAATAAGAGCGGACATTCATACATTTTTTTTAAAATTCAGAAACAAACTCATCTTAGCCCGGTGGTTTTCAAACTGGGGCTGGCGTTTTTCACAAACACTTTTCATTATTACCGTAATATTACGGGGGTGGCGCTGCAAAAAAAGTTTGGGAACCACTGTCTTAGCCTAACTTAGTATTTTCAATTACCTCAACCCCTGTGCCAACTGTCTTTGCTTTGTTTTGATCATCAGCGCTAAGCTAAGGCATAGATAAGTAACCTGTCAAAATGTACATCACATGTTTATAATCCTTTGTTAAGTTGAGTCATGATGTATTTTTCTATGTAGAGATATTTTTACAAGAAATACATGAGTAAAGGATTCACACTTGTTCAAAAAGAATTACAAGCAGCAAGATTTTTGTTTAGATTTGTATGCATATATGTCACGTTTTAGTGGTTGAAAGGAAATTGGCATTGGGGAGCCAGACTGTTTCTTTATTAGACCGTGTAGGTCTGTGCTGTTGGTCCTTTAACAACCAGCAGTAGTTAAAGGATTTTATCACAAAGTGGGCAGGGAATGCAAAAGACACATATTTTAAACAAAGCCCCTTTTGTATTTTTGATTAATGTAGTGTTTGTAAATTAATTACCAAATGTACAAACCTCAATTTTCACTTTCTATCAATTGATGTTTTGCGTGTTTTTTTTACAGACAAATGTTTGTCCAATTTAGATGTGGGACATATGACATTTTAGTAAATAATTTAATGGTAAAGCTCACGTTTAAGATGGATCCACAAGTTTTCAGTAGGGTTTAGGTGAGAAAGATGGCTGTGTCTTTCATCGTTAAGGCCACCCTGTGGAGGGTCAGCCTTCAACTTGGAAGGTCCAACCAGCTCATCTTTAATAGTCACCTCCACCCTACTGACTTCTAATTCCAACTGGAGCTCTGTGCTCATTACTGATTCAGCCTGCTTTTGTCCATGTCACTGAGCACTGAACACCTTCTGGACAGCAGATATGTTGCAGTTTTTGGAATATAAGAGCCATGCAGGATAAGGGCTTTATGGAAGCCTAGCATTTGATTCTTATCAAATTGTTGGTAGGTAATTTGCATATCTTTCCTCAACCTGTTTCTATTTAACAAAACATTTCATATTTCTCTGGTCACACCGACATATCTCAATTTTAAGAGTGCCCTATCCCTCTTGACTTTTTACAGTTCTTGACTTTTCATAGTATACTCAACAAGAATATAAACTCAGCATTTTTATCTCCCGTTTTACCTGAGATGAACTCAAACATTGATGAACTCACATCTCACAGGTGTGGCGTATCAAGATACTAATTATTGCAGTCAGAGCCTGGGATTGGCAACAATGAAAGGCCACTCCAAAATATGCACTTTACCTGTACTGGGGAAATACTGTATACCCTGATCCGGAGTATCCCAAACATGGGTGACGTGTCCTTACTTTTCAGGTCACTAGATGATATCGTCGTCAAATTTGCATATGATGTAAAATGCTGTAGGAGAAAAAGCATAACCTTGTAAGACAATCCACTTCATTTTACAAATTAAGAGTAGCAATAGACCATTAAAATATAATCCCACCCTCCTTTTTTATCCAATGAAGATAAAGAAACATTAGTTTTAGATCTTGCTGTGGTCGCACATGCGTGATTCGTTTGCACTTTTGATGCGTTGAGCTCCACATCATCCTCGGAAGCTGACTGTACCCTGCCGGCTTGTGACCACCTGTGGTTGGGGCGGACCTGTCCACAGCACCCGCAAATAGCAAACTCCCCATCGACGCCTGAGAACATTGCAAGATTTGTCACTAGTTGCTTTTGAGAAAATATGTCAATGAATGTCGATCTAGTGACAAAATCGCCAAGTTGGCAACATTGACAAGAACTGGGATGTTGGCAAAACAATGGGCCTTGGGATCTTATCACAATATCACTCTGCATTCAAAGTGACATCAATAAAATGCACCTATAGTCTGAGTCCATAACATACTCCTGCCCATACCATGACCCCAACTTCACAGTGGGCCAATGAGCCGCAAAACAGGACAGCATAGGACGATCAGTCGTGGTATACGGTATTTGAGGAAAATGGCGACAGGGTCATGACCATCATTATACCTGAATAGGATTCTAATGAAGGTGATACCACCCAATGACTATCGTTGGCGGGCAGAGGCCCCACTCCATGGTATCCTAATTACATTTGACACCAATAAAGAGCGTACTATTCCTGTCTGGCCCTGCCTCTTACCTTTAGGTTAAATAGACTAGATAAGACAGCTCCAGTCTGAGATCCTGGTGCAAGATCCTGTCTGATGGTGTGTGTCCCACCTAGTCCTTGAGCATGAACTGATGAAGCTTTCTTGGATGAGAGGCGAAACGTCTTCCAATGCAACCTGAACAGTTCAGTTGCGATTGATTGAATGCCCTAAGAACTGCTTTTTGTGGATGTACAGCTTGGAAAATATGCATACAATTGACGTATGGAAATGGAATGGATAATCGCACACTTAGTGAAGAGGAAAGCCTCCGTACACAAAATGTTTTTCCTTTCTTCAACGGAAAGACACCAACACTTTTGTCCACAACACAAGAATACAATAAATTTATATACTTGATGAAAATATTTTTATTATCCCGAGGGCTGCCATATTAAGGCCCTCAGTTGCAATATAACATAATATGCTTTGTAACCTCCACATTACAAAGGAAGTAAACATTCATTATGAACTGACTTGTAAATAAAGCAACCAAAGTCCCGTGTTTACCACAAATGATCTCCACCGCCTGCACTGTACATGTGAAGTCTTTAAAGTTATTAAAAGGTCCGAATGTCCCTTTTGCTCAGACAAAGTCATCCCTGCTGAAGGTGCGCGTCGTTTTTGTTGGCGGTCTGCTTGGGCGACTATTCCTGCCCTCGTAGAACAGCGGCGGTCCCAAAGTTACCCTGGATGAGGTGTGTGGCAGCATGTAGGTTCTTTGGGTCCTAGCTGTGGCATAAGAGGCTGGTCTCCTTAGCTTTTTCGAGGAACTGTGTGTGAAGAAATAAGCCAAAATAATGCGTCAGCTTTTTTTTTTAACGTGGTGAGATTGTTAATAAGCATTTCATTTTTACCCTGATGGAAGACCTTCTTTTCCAGAGAAGAAGGTTAGCACAGTCCCTCCGCAGAGCAAAAGGATGGAACCTCCCCAGCCGATAAAAATTGCAGCTCCAAGCTCAAATCTGAATAGCGAGGTCAATTGAATGTGATAGATCTCTTTCTTTTCTGGTTTGTTATCTTTCTCTTCAAACATACTCACTTCTGTGCCCTGAAATTTGGGTCTATAAACTCCTTGATGACTTTGTTGGCCCACCACGAATATGTGATCATACCACAGAACCCTGACACAAAAATATCCCATTCCTTTCAAATGCTGATTGTGAAGTCCATTAGTCACCAAACAGTCATTTTTACCTGAGACAAGGTACGTAATGCCGCCTGCAAAGGTCACTCTTGCGTTTGCAACCTCTGATCCGCCTATTTTAGTGCACTTCATACCGACGAGCGTGAGGACACCTCCAAAGAAGCCGGTGATGACTGCACAGATTGCCAACGCTCTGCAGGCATGCAGGAAAACTGAAAGAAATGGGTGATATAGCCTGTATGACACTGTCCATCACAGGTGACAGCACAACCGTGAGTGTCGTACCAGGCAGGGCCAGCATGGAGGGGTAGTCTTTGCAGTCGGACACCCCTGTGGTGTCTGAGATGCAGTCCCTCCACAGGTTGGAATAGTAGTTGGAGGTTGTCATCACGATGCTGCCCACCTCAGAGAATGTCCAGTACTCTGTGGGAAGGGTGGAGCACACCAGGATCCAGCCACAAAGACAAGACACGAAGCAGCCAATCTCCATGTACATTACCACTGTCCTGTACGTCATGGTGAGTGACACTCCTCAAAACAACTTAATGAATAAACAAGGTCCTATCTGCGCCTCCTCTCCCTTACAGTATCTTCCACTGCGGATGTGAAACTGTGCAGTTTGTTTGAGGTGTTATCTTTTTGGATAGTTTTGCCCAGTAAGCATCCTTTACTCGCCCAGTACTCACATCCACAAACACCGAGTACTGATGTCATCGTTTTGCTTGTGTGTGGCACATGTGAGACAAACCGGACAAACCGGAGTGAAGGAAGCTGCTCTCATCAGACCTGGCCCTACCCAAACTGGTTCTCTAGGCGAGATTTTGTATGGCGTCCCCATTGGTGATTAACATACACTTCTACGACATTGTTTTTACCATTTTGTAAGGTAATATGTCACCCAATTTACATGGTTAACAAATGTCTTAAAATAAACCAAGACATTTTGAACACAAACCAGTTTATTGCACGGTTATTGTGGTCTTTCAGTCTGGTTTTAAATCTTTACACAGCACAGAATCAGTTTTAATAAGGCTTTTTAATGACATCCTCATGGCCACAGACTCTGGTGATCATTTGATTCTTGTCATGTTGGACCTTACTGTAGCTTTTGACACAGTTGACCACAATATTTTAACACATCGGCTACAGAAATTTGCAGGGTTTCATGGTACTGTACTAAAATGGATCGGATCTTATCTAACGGACAGAACGATAGCTGTGAATATTGGGGACTACGAGTCCAACCCAGCTCCACTTCCCTACGGTGTCCCACAGGGTTCTGTCTTGGGTCCTTTGTTATTTGCACTTTATCTGTTACCCCTGGGCTCCATTTTCAGAAAGCATGACATATCCTTTCACTGCTATGCCGATGACACGCAGGTCTACATGCCGTTGAAAAAGAGTAAAACCTGGTCAATTAATCCACTTCTGTCCTGCCTCGCTGATGTTAAAGACTGGATGTCAGTTAGCTTTCTCAATTTTAATGAGAAAAAAACAGAAGTTATTGTGTTTGGACCAGGTAGTACTAGTAGAAACTGCCCTTTTGATTTGGGCTGATTTTGGGCAAATCAGTGCCGTGGCCAGCACTGGCTTTTTCACACGAGGCGCCTATCTAAAGCCAAGCCTTTTCTTGCACATAAGCACTTTGAAACAGCGATCCATGCTTTTATCACTTCACGACTGGACTACTGTAATGCACTTTATTTTGGAGTGAGCTAGTCTTCTCTTGCACGTCTCCAGCTTGTTCAAAATGCTGCAGCCCGTCTCTTGGTTGGAGCGTGCAGGAGGGATCATATAACGCCTACTTTAGCGTCCCTCCACTGGCTGCCTGTGCATTCGAGAGTCCGTTTTAAGATTCTTTTATTTGTTTTTAAATCTTTAAATGGTCTTGCTGCTCCTTATCTTAATGAACTCCTCTCCCCATATGCTCCCGCTCAGTACCTCAGGTCAGCTGACCGGTTTCTCCTCGAGGCACCGAGGTCCAAGCTAAATTGCAGAGGGGGTAGAGCCTTTTATGCAGCAGTACCCAAACTGTGGAACACGCTGCCCCTGCACATCCGTCAGGCCCAGTCACGGTCCACTTTTAAAACTCTTCTTAAAACTCATTTTTATTCCTTGGCTTTTAACCCAGTCTAAGATTCTGCACCTGTTTTATTGTGCTGTACCGTTTTTATTGTTTCATTATTGTTTTGGTATGTTTATAGCTAGTTTTTATTCTTATTGCACCGTATGCACCGTACAGCACTTTGTCTCAATCACTGATTGTATGAAAGCGCTTTGTAAATAAAGTTGAGTACGGGAGTTCCGGAGCCGTTTTTGTTATTTAGTCTGACAGACCCCAGTGCAGAGAGTGTGACAAATTGACAAACATTTTATAACAGACAAATAAAATATATGATAAGCAATACCTAGATTAGACAACAATAAAGAAAACATTAGGAATAAATACAGGAGTGAAAAACTGACAACACTGTAGAATGACTAAATCAAAAGGAATATATCAAATTGTAAATAAACAAGCTTATGTAAACACGGGGCTAGTGGTTAGTATGTTGGCCATCCATGTAACCCGTGATTGACAGGTGACCAGTCCAGGGTGTATCCCGCCTCTCGCCCTAAAACGGGTGGGCTAGGCTTGAGCGTATCCCCGCCACCCTAGGGGGATAACATAGAAGGATGGATTCAATAATACAAATAAGAGGAATTCTGTTTATTCCATGTTGCCACTTTATGTTTTAGGGCTGCAACAATTATTTTCATTGTTAATTCTTCTGTAGCTTAAATTCCCCCAGTGCGCTGACTTGTATGTGACGAAGAAGGAATGCAACCATTGCATTACTTACTTTTAATAACACAGAACAGATCCGGGAACTTTTAGAAAATAATGTTTTATTGAATGAGTTTAACAGACACTGATGCAGGTACCAGTGTATCTTGGTCTTGGTCTTGGTCTTGGGACAACTTTGTGGTGTTTTGACCTACTCTGGGAATCTATGGAATCACAGGAGTGCCAAAATTACAAAGAAATACATGCGGAAATATGAAGAGAATCAATTATAAAAACAAATATACAAATGTGGTCATATTCGTTTTTCATGTTTGTCTTTGTCTCTTTCGTTTGTTCCAGCAAAGGCTTGCTTTGCTTAACCGTGCATCGAGGGTATCAACCACGTAACCGCCATGTAACGTCCAAAAAACCTGACACAAACTTTTTCACTGCAACCAACAGAGGCTCAAAACTACACCACAGAAAACTTTTCTGCAACAAAAATGGTACGTTTTCATAACATCTTGAGAACCAAAAATGGCCAGCTGGCGTTTATTCCGATGGCCGGATTTGATGACGGAATACAGGAAGTCTGCCCGAGAGATGCTGGCGGTTGTTTTCTTCCGTTGAGATTTTTAAAATTCCACTTTTTATTTAGAAAAAAAGTAAACAAATACAGCAAACGTGGCATCGCTTACATGTAGATTTTCAGAATGAAATGGAGCTGCTTCGAAACAGAAAGGAAACATGCAAAATAAGCATACATAATTAATCAAATAAAAGGTAAAAAAAAGAAAATGTTTTTATTGTATGTCGGGTTTGCGAATATAACGACTGCGATCGGATACGACAAATACAGTGACACCTTTCTGGTGATCCGTAAATATGACTATTAGTAGTAAATATTTGGTTGTGTGACAGGAACACACATACAATAACAAGGTACACTCCCGTACCCCAAGATCATTTCCTCTTGGTACTTCAGTATGATTGACATTCCCAGACAAATGATACAATAATGTGCTTTTCAGAACACGTGTCTTGCTTTTCAACAATACTAGCGTGTGTCTTTGGTTAAAGATGACATTTCATGTTTTTGCCACATCACAAGAACAGCTCACGCAGAACATGCGGTCCGGTCCCGTCAAAGGTACGAGTTTTTCTGAAAGAAGGCCTTCTCAGTCCTGGAGTTGCTGGAACGCGACGACGCTCGACTGCTTCCGCTGCTTGACCCTGACATTGTCGACACACTGGACCTGGACGAGAGGCTTGACTCTGAGGCTGACACCGACCCGGCAGAATCGCTCGCTCGCTCGGCCCTCGATGGACGCTCGGACTCGACTGAGCCTCCTGATGTTGATGCTGAGGAGATGGCTGACAAGTCTGAGCGTTTTGACGACAGCTCGGACACAGAGGACACATTGGTTTTGGAGGTGATTCCTGACACTGAGGAGAGCTCTGTGGTGGACTTGGGGTCTTGTTCTGGGTTTGGCAATGGTTGGATAATTATCCTGGAATGAATGTAATTAGTCATATGCGTGCATGATGCAGTACATGAAGCTTATGTACACTTGACTCACGTTTGCTCCTGTCCACAGAGCGGCTTGCAAACCGACCACAGGTAGAAGGCACCACCGCTCATTTGAAAGGTGGAGCCGACCCACCCGAGGAACAGAGGGGTACCAAGGTCGTACCTAAGGTCGATTGGGCATGGAATGCATTTAAAAAAAAAAGCGGTATTCCTTTAAACTCACATTTTCTGTTCACTGCTGCAGCTTGTTGACTTACTTGAGTCCGTCAAAGTTTGGGTTGAAGTAATCTACTGACACGTACTGTGCATAGACCGCATATCCGCTTGTGGACAGTAAACCTGCATGACATGTACACAAAGAAATGGAGAAGTTACATACTCGGTAGCCACGCTTACGCACAGTACGCATGCACAATCTTACGAGAGGAGAAGTATGCAAGAGTGTGATTCGTTTCATAACACTCTTAATACGTCTAATATTCTGCGCAGCATATTGAGCTACGCCAGAAGGTTGAACGTTAGAAAGCTGAATGCAGTACAAGCACCGGAATAAACATACCAGTTTATTTTGGTTTATTCCGATCATGCGCACGCCGTTACATTGAATACATCGCATGTTCCCAATTCAACATGTCCGGGGAGGAGTAGGACCAAGCAGAGCAATTGTTAAAGTACACGCTTGATGACAATGAAAAGAACAGTAGAAAAATCCCATTGTAAGTAGAGCTTCAAAATGCAAAATAAAGAAATGACATTGAAAGGTGGAAGAAAAAATGTAACCTTGATGGTCCTGATGGCTACCACCGTTACTGGCATGACAAGGAGATCCCACGTGAGATGTTCTCCACGTCACACAGTGGAGGGTCGCCATCGGGTTCTGGGCTGTTATTTTTTTTCAATGGAACAATGGAGCTTTAGGTTGTGCATGGGCGTCAAACGGTAGATGGCTATGTGGAGATACAAACTTGTGCCGTGGAGGGCCGAGACACTGCAGGTATTCTTGCAACCAGTTTCTCCAGCAGATGGTTTTATTTGATGAGCTCCTTTCCCCAAAATGTTGATCATTAAACTCACCTGCTTTAGCGACTAGCTGGAAATAAAACCTTCAGGGTCTCGGACACCCCTGTTGTAGGGGGGACCCCTCATGACGGAAGGCCCTCATTTACAAAAATGGGCATCAGTTCTTGACAGTAATAACTTTTGTGAAGCCATCTTCACCTCTTGGAGCAACATTCCCACTAGCCTCCTGGGAACGCTGGAATCACGAACGCCCAAACGATTAACAAAAATTGTGCACCTGCTCATTACTGAGTTTATTATGGTTGCTCAACCCGTCTCTTCTTTTTGCATTTTCAAGCTCTACGTAGAACCTCATTAAGATCCAACAAAGCGATATATGAATGTTATTTTTTGTCACGAGTGTATTACCTCTCTGACTGGGGTGACTGTATTTTGATGACCGAAAACCAGGCCTGACAATGAGATGCTGAAATGGTACTGGAAGTTTAGAATAGTTTCAATACTTTTAAATTATGCCTTTTGAATGGATAGAAATTGAGAGACACAAACTCTGTTCCAAAAGTGCCGAACGAAAGGACACAGGAACCTGAGGTCAAAGGCTTGTTCAGTTTTGGAATATCATCTATATGTTTAGGAAAAATGTGTCAATGTGTCTTATTGGCGACCCATTGAAAGTCAATGAAAACGAATATAAATATTTTCATCACTATAAAAACAGGATATGTCCTGGAAAACAGGTTTGTTCCCTCAATAGTGTCAATCAAAATGGGTATTTTTCCTGCACATTTTTGATACAGCCCTTGTCCCAAAAAGAACCTTTTCCCTTTGGCGTCCCTGTGAGCTGTGCTCAAAATAACTTGGAAGACATGCTACTATGCTATTTTTATCCTTTTCTTTCATCATTAAAAATTGGTATGTATTGAAAACAGGAAGTGAACAACTATTACTTTTTTTTTTTTTTGTCTTGTCCAGCATCATAACAGCCGAATGGGAGTCAAGCTGCCTTTAAATGCTGAGCAAAATTTCTTTGCCAAGGGAGATTTCATAATCCAAATGAGTCTCCCTTGACATTTGACTGCGTTTATTAATTTGGTTGCGCCACATTTCGATGCCGGACCTGACCTGAAAAGGGACGGGTGGGGAATATAAGAAAGGGTGCAGAAGAACCTCACAAACATATTTCAACCATATTATAAACAACCGTGATAATCAAGATTTCCGCAACAACCAGAACCGTCACAGAGCAAAATGAGCAAAAATACAGGGAAAGAAGAAAATAATAATAATAATAATAATGATAATAACAACTATTACTAATGGCTTTGATTAAAAATGGACACCATAAACGATACTGTATCGGTGTCGACCAAATTTTGTCAGTAGGACTGAGCACACTATTACTTTTCTTATGTCATCCACAATTGGTAAAAGTTTTGTGCTGATGAAAAGAAATGAAAACATGTATTAGGGGCTAAGATTAAATAAGTTTTGCTACAACTTTTGCTACAACATGTGGAGTTGCGAACTATATTGGATGCATTCCAATGTAACCCGTACGCATGTTCAAATTCCTTTAAAGCGTTACATACTTTATGTTGTAAAGTAAGCCTGGAATGGTCAAATACAACAATTGAGATGTCGTTGATATGTAATGCAGCAATTAAAAAGCATTCACTATGTGGCAGAAAGCTTCCGTGATTCAACTCATCTGCCCCACTGGAGATTTATTTCTATACAAACATGTGTCATATATTGCACTTTTTAATGTATTTATTAATGTGTGGTGTTTCGTTGCTGTGTGTTGTTGATTGAAAATTGCTGCAAATTTGCAATATATATATGTATATACAGTATACATATTATATACTGTATATATATATATATATATATATTCATTCATTCATTCATTTTCTATACTGCTTATCCTCATTAGGGTCGCGGGTTATATATATACATATATATTTATTATAATGTATTTTTTGTAGCTGTTCACTGAGGATTAAGACAAGTCCATTTAAATAATACAATGTATTTTGTTTACATTAGTAATTATTTTTACACAATACACATAATTTGGTAATAAATTAATTTAAGGCGGCCACACGGTGACTGAATGGGTAGCACGCTGGCCTCGCAGTCAGGAGGTTGGGGGTTCGAATATCCAGTGGGCATCTCTGTGTGGAGTTTGCATGTTCTCCCCGTGCGTGTGTGGGTTTTCTCCGGGTACTCCGGTTTCCTCCCACTTTCCAAAAAACATGCATGTTAGGTTAAGTGGCGACTCTAAATTGTGAATGGGAATATTTGTTTGTCTATATGTGCCCTGCCATTGACTGGTGACCAGTCCAGGGTGTACCCCGCCTCCCACCCGAAAGTCAGCTGGGATAGGCTCCAGCATACCCGCGACCCTAATGAGGATAAGCGGTATAGAAAATGAATGAATTAAATAATTAATTTAAGGCAACAAAAATATCTGAGGAAGCGCTTGGGAGCCGAAAGAGCCGTCTCTTTTTAGTCATGAAGCCAAAAGAACCGGCTCTCTAAAAAGAGCCGAAATTTCCATCACTGTTTGTTAAGACTTTTCCGCAAGTGAAGCTCCCCAGATATTAACATGCAAACATGCAGCTATGGCTTTGTCTTCTTCTACACACAAAGCTAAATCAATGATCACAATTGCCCTCTGGCGGTCGTAGTTGTGTACTGCACGGCAAAGAAGTTTGATTTATTTGGAGTTTTCATTTGTAAAATGTTATACTTTATTTTTACTCATTTGTTTTAAACTCTTCTCCATAGACACCACATCACACATTTTTTCCAGATGGGAAAGGAAAGTAATAGAAGTACAAAGAGCTAGAGTTTTTTAGTTGTAGTTGTTCGTGTAGTTGTAAATGTTACAATGTCTAAACAGCTGGATGTTGTATTTATTAATTTGGTAAATTTGTATATCAAGAGTTGCTTATCTTAAAAGTTAAAAAAGTAATGAATTATTAAAAGTAGCAAAATAACATTTATTACCGATGAGTACTGGTAACCGGTATCAGTACCGTATCGGTTCAAAGGTACCCCCCCAGGGTTGATACAGACAAGTGGTGGGATTATCGAGCTCGTCGAGGTAACCTTTGGGTTTAATAACAGCGCCACCATGAGGTGTATTTGCCAAAAAAAAAAGAATGCAGCCACTGCAAACTCAGCGCTGTTGTCTTTGCAAAGGCACAATTGTTGATACAGCTCATGCTCATGTACAGTATCCTGATATGACTGTACCGCTGATGAGGTGGCACCAACCGCCAGTGTAAATCTTCTTATATTTTGACCTGTCTTTTCCCCCGATGAAGGTGCACTCCATGCCCATCAGGCTGAGCACAAAGCCCAACATGCCCAGGGAGAGAGCAGCCATCAGCAGGCCTCGCACAATCTGGATGTGGCCTGGAGTAACACAGCAAGACAAACACTGACTGAGCCACTGGGTTCAAGGTGAGTCTGGACTTCCCACACACGACGCGGTACCTACCCTCCACGGACCAGAGCACAGGGTAGTCGTAGCAGTTGCTAACGGCTGTCGAGTCTGTAAAGCAAGATCTCCACAGACTGGACCAGTACCAGGCCACCTTCAGAATGGAGGAGCCTCCCATTCCTCCGACCGAGGTGATCTTCCAGCCTTCCATGGCCATGGTGCAAGCCACAAAGATCCAACCCATCACAGTCATCAAGAAGCCCCAGATCTGGACCACGCGGATCCGCATCCCTGGCCTTCTCCAAGAGCAGGTTCCTTACCGCTCTAGAGGGTGTTTTCTTGAGGATGCGTCATCCAAATCCTTCTGATGCCGAGCTGATTGGAGGCGCAAGGCAGAGTTGTGTACGTGGATGTCCTGCTGATGTGCTTCTGTGTGTGCATGTGGGTGGGAGTGGAAGTTCCCTTCGGTTCCCATGGTCACAATACAGGGTTGTCGGTTTGAATCTGAGAGTTTGAGCTCAGAACGCTGGTCTAAGCATGCATCTCCAATTTCCAAGGACTTGTTGCACACGCTGGGCTGCCAGCACAGCAGATACAAGAGATAAGGGCTGTCACAAGACCTCACAAGATGAAAACATGACATGTTTTTCGTTAGATAAAAACTCTTGGGCACTAGACCTGGGGCAATAACAGATGAATCATTCCCATAATGAATGCCTACCCCGTGGAAGAACGGCATTTTGTCTTGTTTCGGGAATATTTTCCTAGTGGTAACCTACCATTCACTTTACTCTTGGATTGCTCGCGCTGTTGCTAATTCCACCAACAACCAAACACGTTTCTGCCACAATGACCTTTGCGTGTCCCATGCACTATGCAATAAAGTTAAGACTGCTCGGGGCATCAGCCCCCACTCTGCCCCGGGCATGAGGCTGCCTGTTACTTATTTCACCAAGACCTCACCGTGCCAGGACTTTCATATTTACACACACTGTCCTGCAATGTCTAAGCGGAGGTATCAGAACCCTGATCCATGTTCTGTCATCAGCACCGAATTGGTGAGTGTGACTTTAATGAGATGGAGCGCAACACAGGGAGATACTGTGAATGTGACCTGAAGAAAATGCAAGGACAGCAAGTCATGCATTCATTTTCTATACCGCTAAGTCAGTGCCTTGCATTTTTGCATCTACTGAAGGCCTCGTTTCAAGAGGCAACCTGCTTGTTTAGCATGCTTTAGCTTTCACCGCGTTCTAATGCTGCTCTCTGGCGGCAGATCTTCATTGATACCCTTACTAGGGAACGCTGCAGGTTGTGTGCGTGCACGCGGTCCGTGCACGCGAACGGCCTGAATCAACGGGTACATTGTGAGAGCTCCGGCGACATTAAAGACAGTGAGGATAAAATAGTTAGTTAGTTATGAAGTGCTTTGTTATGGTTACTTGTGACTTTTCTAAAAATACAACAAAGATAGATAGTTTATTAATATCCAAGAAACATTTATGTCTCAAGCAGCTATCCAATAAATGTCATCATAAACTCAAGTCCCTTGATCCCAGAATAAAACCATCACGGCAAGACGGGAAAGATAAGAAGAGAAAAGGAAGAAAATAGAATAAGAAGGAACAAATAATATGTAACGACTCACTTCCAGTTTGTAGTGCAATACTACATAATGATAAATCATATTCATACATGATAATATAGTACGTAATTAGGTGAAGATTTCCAGTCCTGAGGCTGCACGGTGGTCGAGTGGGTAGTAGCACATTGGCCTCTCAGTAAGTAGCTTCAGGGTTCGAATCTCCGTTGGGCATCTCTGTGTGGAGTTTGCATGTTCTCCCCGTGCGTGTGTGGGTTTTCTCCGGGTGCTCCGGTTTCCTCCCACATTCTAAAAACATGCATGTTAGGTTCATTGGCGACTCTTAATTGTCCGTGGGTGTGAATGTTTGTTTGTCTATATGTGCCCTGCCATTGACTGGCGACCAGTCCAGGGTGTACCCCGCCTCTCGCCCAAAGCCAGCTGGGATAGGCTCCAGCATCCCCGCGACCCTAATGAGGATAAGCGGCATAGAAAATGAATGAATGTCCAGTCCTGTGTGTGTTTTTATCTCTGTTGTGTTGAAAAGCCAAATGGTGTGGGTGGAGAAATGATCTGCTCAGTCGTTCAGTGGAGGGATTGTAATAGTACCGGGCACTGATCACAATTGAGCATTAATACAATTCTGAAGGCCTTTGATGCATTTCAAACCTGCTATCTTTCTATTGGCCATCAGGGGGTGCCAAAGGTTCCCTTCGTTCACTCAATCATTTGATATTATTTGTTATCATTTTCAAAGGTTGTCCTGTTCATGGTCATGAATGAGCTGGACCCTATCCCAGTTAACTTCAGGCACAAACACAAAAATATGTATTTTTTTAAGGGGAGGGTTGAAGGCAGAAAAAAAACATAAAGAGGAAATGAATTTAAAAATATCAGGCAAATACTCGAAAAGAATAAATAGCACAACTAGAAAGTGACTTTACATTTTCCATTTGCGTGTGCATAATGAATTCTGGAAACAATAGCACCATTCTGCCATGTGGTGGACACCTGGCACTTGTTTACCAATGCAGGGCAGTGGAACGTGTAGGGCACTGACTGAAGTTCCCACTGATGATAATTCAGAGGTGGAGATGGATGGATGATTGGAGGGGAAACCTCCTGTCAAGCTTTCTCTCTGGCTTTAAATGTGACCCAGCGACCCGTGGAGGTCGGCTCATTCTAAGTGGAGACGACATGAAAGCCCCCTCATGTGGCCCGGCTTTTCGCTTTGAAAGTATTAACAGGAGACACCTTCAAAATACTACAGCAGACTGATGAGCAGGGCTGCCCCTCCCGACACGCAGAACACGTGCTGTGCAGAAGAGCCCGTTTTACTCACGGGGTGCTCTGCTGTCATGAGGTGTAGACCACCAAGTCAGCCCGAGGTAGGAGTTTGTCACAACTCTGGACAGTTTTTTTTAAATTGGATTATTTTGCAATCACAATAATTTATTGAACATTTTGTTTCCCATGTATACATAAGATGTAAACATGCATCTCACCAAATTCAGGCTCAAGTCAAATAGTATAAAAATAGCTTTTAATGGGTCAGTTACATACTAGAGACGTGGTGACCACAGCTGCTCACGGGGGCCCAGAACCCAATTTCTAAATACAATTCTGCTTAAGGCCCCCATAACTTGATGAAATCAAGTGGATTTCACACGTAGGCATTCCTTCCAAACTGCCTGCATGGCTGCTGCAGCTCTTTTTGGAGGCCGCTGGCCGCCTCGTTGTGCGCACCACGCTTGTGTGCAAACTCGATCGACGAGCGATGGCCTCTGTAAAAAGCAACAAGTCATCACGATTCATCCTCTATGTACATTTTACCCATATAATGAGAATGTACTGTACAGGTACACCGTTGCTACTCTTGTCTCCTACCATCCACGGCGTTAACGTATGTCATTGCTTTCATTTATATGATGAGTGTTGCGACACTTATGCTGGCTTCCCAGTGTATGGTGTACAGCAGCGGTGTCCAAAGTGCAGCCTGAGAGCCATTTGCAGCCCGCGGCGCATTGTGGAAACAAATACAAACTAGTAAAGATGGCCAAATGTCAAGAGTTAGGCTGACATTTGGATTCTAGTCATTTACAATAACACCAAGCTTTGCGTTTCCCTGGGTTGAAAAAGGAAAGGAAAGGAAGGGTGATTATGATCTGTGTGTTGCTGAATGCCAGATCCCGGCGCACACTGTCAGTAACTCATTTAAGAAAGCGTCAAATATAGAGCTAGACAGATTTGCATTACACTTACAGATATTTTTATACGTCATAAATGAATAGTTAATTTTTAGGATTACCCTAGAATGGTGCAAAAAATGATAATTTCCTCAAAATTGTCTATTAAGATCAGAGATGTAAATAACATTCTTAATGTAAAAAATAACATGACAGGAGCCTTTGTTGTGTCATTTCTGAGCAGAAAAAACCCCAAAAGTGTACACAAATAAGTTTTCATAGGATGAGAATGGCTGTAAGAAGGATTTGCAGCCCAATTTGTTCCCAGGAACTAAGAACTATTGTTACTTGCCTGATCCTGGAGCCCTTTGACAGGGAGAGACAGAAAATCAAACCTCCTAGGATGCAAAGCACAGACCCTGACCAGCCAATGAAAAGTGCTGCTCCCAGTTCAAACCTGCCGGGGTGAAATTCAGACAGTCGGAAATCAGCATTGGGCCTAAGACAAGCTACTTGTGGTTGTTGGGATGACCTACTTCTGGGCTACAAAGAGAGGGTCAAAGAAGTCTGTAGTGATCCTGTGTGCATATATGGAGCAGGCGCTTATGCAGCACAAGCCTGAGGAGGAACGAGGAAATCCCTTCAACAATTTTACCCCACAGCACGAGAGAAATCCTTTTTGATTTTTTTCCTCAAAAACATTTACCGCTGAGGATGAAGTGAAAGCCTGCGAGAACGGCCAAACGAGCCTTTGTGGTCTCCGAGCCTCCTACTTTTGTGCACTTCATTCCCAGTAGGGCGAGTACGGCACCAAAGAATCCCAGACACACTGATGTTATCATCAGGCCTCGGCATACCTGGATGTAAGCTTGCAGCCGGAGACAAGGCGTGGACATGACGGGCTTGTGGTTTTCACCAAATCACCTTCGACAAGCTGCAATAGTCTAAAGATTTCCTTGAAACTCACCATCCAGAGCCAGCATGGAAGGAAAGTCTTTGCAGTTGGACACGCCTGTGGAGTCAGTCACGCATGTTTTCCACAGGTTGGACCAGAAGGTAGCAGTAGTGATGACTGTCCCGTCCACTGAGGATACCTTCCAGTAGTCAGTGGGCAGGGTGGATGACACCAGAATCCAACCAGAGACAGTCAAGAGAAAGGCAACAATCTCTGTTGCCATAGTGCTCATTGCTCCGCAGGCTTTGGGTACATATATGAGATCAGAACGAGGATTTTTGTGGAGCTTCTTGCAGGTGAGACACTCCTAAAGTGACTGACTACCTCTGGGTGGGTTGATCCAGTACCGGCAGACTTTATTGAGGTCGGCTGAGATACAATACTTGGTTTTATGTCATCGGCGGGCCGCAGGCTTGCCCACATCTCGTCACTCCACACAGCATGCAAGGGAAAAGGAAGTCATTAAATGACAGGATGTCAGGGGCTCTCCAAAGACAGAAAGAGCACATGATGGGGAAGACAGATAGAGCCGACTTGAAGAGTTAGCTTTTAGGTCAGTCAGTGTTTCATGTCTCTCATCATAGCAGCAGTCTGCTCTCAGTTCCAAGCATAGTAGTGCCACCAAGTGGCACCAAAAAGATACGCTATTTGAATCGAAGTTCCGAGACTCCGTGCAGCTTCCTTGTGACTTTGAACAGGATGAAAGTGGTGTAGAAAAAGGACGGACGGTTTATACAACAGCTGATTGGACATTTTTAATGTAACACAGTCATTCAACGTGGATATCAGATGTGCTTCTTTTCAATAACAATGCCCGTCTGAACAAATAAATGCTGAATTTACATGGGAAAATATTGCTGAGGTCAGCTTCCCATTTTAATATCGAAGAGTGGGAGTGTGGGGTGATATGGTTGGACGAGCATGTCACATGTCAGATTCTGCATGTGCTTTTGTTGTGCTAATTCCCCTGATGCGGGATTCCCGTCACTGCAAAACTGTAAAATAATAATAATAATGACATATTATTATTATTATTATTGATTCACTTATTTACAATAATAATATATACAATGTTTGCCGTCGTGCCAGTCTGGAACCCAACCAAATCAGCCTGATTTAAACAGCCACACCCAAAAGCATTGGCATCTTTGGCATGCTAATATTTTTGCTCATGACATGATGTAATAATAACATAATCATAATAATATATTATGTTTTATTCAATTATCCACAAGGATTTCTATTTTGTGGAAAGGTATTGATATTGTATTTCAGATTTTGTATGTATTTATTTTATATGTAATAAATAATATGAAATTTGACAACCGTGTAAATTGGATGACACAATATTTTCAATATCAAAAGTATAAGCAATGACATTTAATTTATTTTGGTAATTAAAAGGAACAGTAAAAACAATGGCATTCAATTTTTTTCAGAGGCATATGTAAATGGCACCATTTCAAATCTCCTCAAAGGCGCCAAATTGGGTGGGGCCGGCGCTTTGTGAGGATGAGTATTTATAAATGCAGTCCTGGTCAGAACTGAAAAGCAGGTTCTAGTTTAGCTGGGTGTTATCTGCATAGCAGTGAAATTTGATGTTGAACATATGAGAAATTTGGCCAAAGTGAAGAATGTAGATCGTAAAGAAAATTGGGCCACAGGACAAGGCCTTGGGGCACCCCAGCAGAAATGGCAGAGGCGGCCAATGAGCTATGATTTGTGTGTCTAATGTCAGTGGAAGCTCATCTGTCGAGGAAAAAAGGGCCACACTCAAACCCGTCTGATGCCGAGAGGAGGTTGTTTGGGATTTTTAGTGCTGTTTCGGCACAATGAAGGAAGAAACAGACTGAGCCATATTAATAAATTATTGGAAGTTAGATAGATGGAATGCCTCTCAAATAGTGGGGCGGGTCCTTGTTTACCCGAGTTTACAATGTTGTTTACAGCCATGTCAAGAAGCTAACTGATGATGCTGTATCCATTAACTTCACAACAGATATGTGTTGGTTGTATTGGTTGGTTGATATCAGAATCAAAAATTGAGAGTTGGACAATATAACTAATAATATTGCCAATACTGGACATCAACAATAAATAGAAATTATCAGTTTCCCAATGGTATGTCAAATTCGTGGGTATGAAAACATTTCTGTCCTCTTTTGGCGGCACGATAGAAAATACCTGAAAACCCCCGGATAGTTTGTAAAAGTAATGATTTTCAGAGAAGAACAAGATTGGATATTGGACAAAAGTTGCTGTTGGTTGCCATAGACACAATTTCTGCTTGGTTCTTTTTGCTTGATTTATTAGCACTGCTTCTATGTTTTGTGCCCTTGTACAATGTGAGTGTGTCAGCACAGCTAAATTGTTACGCGCTGCAAATACAGAACCTTGGTTGTTGTACGCCCGGGTTTTTGCATGATTCGTTTTTTGTCCAAAAAGTCTTACCGAAATTTTGCATCAGTTTTTGGACACTGTACAATTAGATCCTCTTAGAGGCTGCCTTTAGCGTCTGTGATGTGGCCGAGCGTGGTGTCACCCCTGGCTAAGATAAACACACAATTATTTGTGCAATCAGATTTGCTCTAAATTTGAATGTGAAAGCATAACAAATCCTGACATGTCCTGAGGCAATTAGGGTCCAGATTTTGTTCTGTGATAGCATCTCACGTGCTGATAGTTAGAAGTGTTTTTCACAAAATCTGTCTGACCTAATTCAACAAGGCCATAAAACATCTAATCAGCATTCCAGGACAAGAAAATCCCAGGGTTTCACAATCACAAGGTTCACAAGGTTCTGCCTTCTCCTTAGCTCAACGCCTCTCAAATAGCGGGGAGGGCCGGTAAACTTCACGGGGGTGGGGTTTGTCTCCGGCTCTCCATTTTGTTGCCTTTTTCTGGCGTTCGCTTTCAGTTCAGTATGTACAGTGCAGATATAGGGTTTGTATATATCGTGTATTGTACTGCAGAGTGTATTATTTGAAATGGTATTTCAAATCGGGCCTTTCTGTCCTCCAGTGGGGGCATGACAGAAAATAAATGGGAACCAGTGCCTTAGCTCGAGCCTTACCGGTGCCCACCAACCTAGGCCAGATTCCCAGTCCGGTAAACGTTAAGGCGAAGGGGAAACAGCAGGAGATGTCAGTTATCGCTGACCAGTTTGTTGATGGAGTTCCATGTACACAATGGATTTAGTTGAACAGCATCAGTGGGAGCAATGCTGTCTCTACTGGATTTTTGGATGACGTTGATTGGCCGGTTTTCTCTTCGACTCATCGTCCCACTGTTGACCAATCAGCTCCGTGCATCCCCCTGCAGAGTTCCTCATTCAGCGACGCCGTTTCTAAACCGATAAGTGCTTACAGTGTAAACAGTCGTTACGTATACTTTACTGTTTGGTTATTACCTCCACCATGCGCGTGGTTTTGCTGGTGTTTATCTGTGCGTTTGTCTGTTTGTGCTTAAAATCACTTGAAATGTTAAGAATGGGTTCGGATGACATTTTCGGTAATTGTCAGAAATGCGATATAAAAGAAATGATCAAATTTGGGGGGTCTGGAGGAAAAATGTGCCCGGATGTAGAGTGTCTAAAAAGGACTCTTTAACATTGCAAGATAGGACCATTATCGCCATTTGTGCATGTAACGCTGGGAAACAAAAGGGTATGGCACTTAGCATAGCCTGTTAGCAATGTTAGCAATGCTAACATTAGCATAGTAGCAATTTTACCCATTTTCATAGGTAGACATATATATAAACACTTAAACACTATTAGGCTAGGTGTTAGAATGCTAACGTTAGCATGTTAGTATTGCTAGCATGCTAACATTAGCATAGTATATTCAGCTCTTCTCATACAGTTATATACAAAAACACTTACATATATATGTAAACACTTTACCATGCTAACATTAACATGTTAGCATTGGTAGCACGCTAACATTAGCATAGTAGCATTGTAGCTATTTTCCTTAGTAGACACTATTATGGTAGGTGTTAGCATGCTAACGTTAGCATGTTAGTATTGCTAGCATGCTAACATTAGCATAGTATATTCAGCTCTTCTCATACAGTTATATACAAAAACACTTACATATATATGTAAACACTTTACCATGCTAACATTAGCATGTTAGCATTGGTAGCATGCTAACATTAGCATAGTAGCATTGTAGCTATTTTCCTTAGTAGACACTATTATGCTAGGTGTTAGCATGCTAACGTTAGCATGTTAGCATTGCTTGCATGCTAACATGAGCATACTAGCATTTTTTTGCGACTCTAATGAGGATAAGCGGCATAGAAAATGAATGAATGAATGAATATGAACTTCAGCATATACTTGACGCTAACATGCTAGGTGTTAGCGTGTTAAATAGAAGGTGCCGTAGCGCTAGCGTGCACTTATACGAACACTTGATTTCAGCGATATTATGCCAGGTTTAGTGTGCTCAAATTTTCATGTTAGCATTCTTTGAGTAATTCAAACTTTTATTTAGATCAAATTAATGTAGGACTAATATTGATTGTGTAAATCCCAGTATGGGGGAAACTACAGCGTATGCAGAGGTCTGCACTCTCCGAGTGTTTTTCTAGTATTTCAAATAACCTTATTGAATCTGTATACTTAAATAATCACAAATGCAGGGGTCTCAGACTCGTGCCATGGGGGACCCGAGACCCTGCAGGTTTTCTTATTAAAGCAGGTGAGTTTAATGATCAACAACTTCTTTAATTTGAGGGGAGGAGCTCATCAATTAAAATCACCCGCTGGAGAAATTGGTTGAAGAAAAAACCTGCAGTGTCTCGGCCCTCCATGGCACAAGTTTGAGACCTCTGCTTTAAGGCAATTTATTTGATATTGAGTACAGCAATCTCTCATTCATCAGGGTTAATTGTCTCCAGAACCAATCATTATACCGGAATTTCCACAAAGTAGGATTCCTTGTTATCTCCGCCTAGGAGGTTATGTTTTTGCAGGTGTTTATCTGTTTGTGTTCAAAATATCAATATATAATATAATAGAATTGGATGAAATTTTCATGGCCAAACTGATGAAATTTTGGGTGTGATCCAGGAATTTTTAAAAGAATTCTTCAACACATGTATGAGCATAGAACTTCACACAAATAGTCAGAGCACTTGGGAAAAAATAGTTTCCAACAGGTTCAGCGACATTGAAAAAAATGGATTCAAAAAATGTAAGATTATTATTTTGGTGTGAAGCACAATACGGGAGGAAATATGGCAGTTCTGCTTCTTTGGTTTACAAGTGGAGTGTTTCATAGATACAGCATAGGAAACCTGTTTACAACAGTTTTCAAGATTATTAGCACCCTCTAAATTTGAAGTAACACCCCCATCTGTCATGATCTGTATTGCTGCTCTGCTTCTGCCTGTCTGCTGTTGCCGTGCGCTGCTGGTCCTGCAGAGATGGAGCCACCGGTGCACACGTGTGAGCAGTTAATCATCAAGCCTTCTTAAGCCTTGCAGAGAGACTCATTCAGTCAGTGCCGAATTGTTCCTTGGACTTCACTTGCTGTTGGCCAACCACTCCTCGTGTTGTGTTCCTGCATGTGTAGTTGCCTTCGTAGCATTTTTTTTGTGTGGCTTTGCCATGTATTTTTTTGTTTGTGTATACATTTTTCCTACTCCTGGAGGTCTCTTTTTCTATTAAACTTGTTTGTTCTAACATCCTCTCTCTGCATTTTGGGACCTAGGCACTGGCAATCGTGACACCTATCGCCACCTTACCACTCCATCCATCCATCCAGACTTCCCTCTCCCCGGCCACTTCGTCCAGCTCCTCCCGACAGATCCCGAGGCGTTCCCAGGCCAGTTGAGAGACACAGTCTCTCCAACGTGTCCTGGGTCTTCCCCGAGGCCTTGCCCTGAACACCTCCCCAGGGAGGCGTCCGGGGGCCATGCTAACCAGATGCCTTTACTCTCATTTTATTACCCAATGTTGTGGACATAATAAGAGAAAATAAAATATGCGACATTATATAAACCACACATGCCAATATTGAAAGACTCCTTTAATCGCAGATTACTTCCTGCTGTGACTCGCGTATCATCAATGTAACATTACTGACACTTAGTGACGAGTGTAGAATACTACATATCACAACATGTCTTTGAATGTGTCTTCTGAATGCCTCAAATTTGTATTTTAGTTCAGTAAGCCATTTTTTATTTGTTCATATGCTTCATTTAGGAAAAAATACAATATGTTAAATGTGCTTGAATATGCTTTTTTTAAATGTATAATCTATATTTAGAATATTATGACTTGTTACCACAATATTTTGAGTGGATAGCCTTTGTTCTTATTATTATCCTTTCCCAATCTAGTTTTCCAAAAGTTGTAACTTTATTCTTTGTTTTGTTGCTGAATGCAATTGTTTTGATAACATCTTTTTTCCCCCATATTACAACTTTTAAAATATATTTTTTTATTTAATATTTGAACTTTATGCCTCAAATTATATATATTTTTGTGCTACCCATGTTAGGACTTTATTCTCATAAAAAAAAAAAAAAATCTTGTAAGATGACAACTTTTTTCTCTTGCCCTTATAAGTTCATTCTTTGTGCCTAATATTTAATCTTTCTTCTTGTATTTTTTAGAATGTGCCACGGGCCAGCAACAAAAATAACACACATGGCCTCAAATACTGGGTTGCTGGTTTAAAACAATCATTGTTTTTTAATTTTTCCTGAAGCTACTGCTGCCTTTGAAAACCACTTCAGTTCACTAACTTGATGCAACAAAGAATTTGGTGGATTGGAGAGTGCAGATGGATGAGTTCCTGGTTGATCTACAGTGTCGAGGTGATTTTCCAAAACATCAGGGTCACAGCGCTCCATAAGGCTGAAGGAAGACGTTGCCATAGCTGCCTTAGCATTGGAGGAGCTCGTTATAATACTGTGCAGAGAGAACAGTTAACACGCTTGGGAGAGGGGAACGCATCACTGCAGCTTGCCGACATGTCACACCACCGGGCAAATAGGCCTCAGGGTGAAAAAAAACTGAGAACACTGTCCTTAGCATGTAAAGGCGTACCTGATCCAGCTACAGTGTTTGCAACTTGACAAGCCCCGGTGATGGGACATGTAACAAGTTTGGACTACTTGCTTTTATTGTCCCAAAAGCAGCAAACGGCGGATCACCTTGCTGCAGCACAGCTGCAGTTTGCTCTGGCTCTGCGGAGCCCCCGTTTATGCTGACACTGAAACGTAATACAACACAACAGAGGCTTCCAGCTAAGAAGTGTGTTTACACAGAACATGTGAACGTCGTTGGCCGTGCAGTCAAAACCCTTCCCCTTAAAGGCCCTCACGTGTTTCAAGCCCAAAACCAGATTATAGAGATGGAGTTAATGTATAAGCTGCAGTATTTCTTTCTTGCCTCCTCTATAATAACCCTGTTAAGAAATAGAACTCAATGCAATCACTCGGCTTAAGGTGACTTCATCAAGGTGGTGGTTGCAAACTAGAAATACAAAGTCTGGTCACAGGATTGTGGTGGTACAGTGACGCAGTGCTTGGTGTGACTGGTTGGTTCACATTCAGCCACTCACAACTTGATGTAACCACGCGCTGCCTTATCTTCTCTCTCCTTTCCCCAGCAAGTCTTAGCTAAAAATCAACATGTGAGATCTGGAGGTGTTATGATAAACGGTAACCTTGGTTACACGTGATTGAATTTGTCATAAAGTGTCCAGTAGCGTGAAGGAAGGTCTTACATTATCACATGGAAGTGTTTTGATGTCATGACAGATTGTGTATGAGAGCACTTCTGTCACGGACATCTCACGTTTTACTCGCATTCAGTTGTACGGCACGTTTCCTCCTGCAGATTGTGACACATATTTTCTTATCACAAGACACAAGGTTTCATAGCTGTTCATAAATTTTAAGAAGAGGAAGTGAAGACGTTGCTGAGCAATTCTGAGAAAATTATAGCTGGTCCCATCCTGAAATCAGGTCAGTGGAACAGCTTTAATTAAAATGAGTTTGCCTATGCATTATGTTGCCTAGATGAAATTGCTTTATGTTGCAGCATGCTTATGAATGATATCACATTCACACACTGTGATTACCCTAGTCATGTACAATACAACCCTGTATGATATCAGTTGTAACTAAGGATGTCCCATATTGGCTTTTTTGCCAATATCCGATACGCCAACTCTCAATTTACGATTCCAATAACAAACAATACCGATAGCTAATGGATAGCATCAGCAATTAACTTCTCATCGCGGCTGTAAACAACATTGTACAACTCTGGTATGCAAACATCTGAGAAATACTTGGTATTGGGTATGGCAAAGCATGACTCGAGGGACACAAATTCGGCGTCTTGCACGATAGACAAGGGATGGTTATCATGTGCGATACATTCCATGATTTTCCAATTGATGGCTTTTGCCCTGGGAAGTGGAAGTATTGGAGGAAGAAGTTTTGATTCCCCCTCGCATAACCACGCTTTGCAGTCATTGCAAATATTAATATCCGAAGGAGACACCAGAGACATAGCGTTAGTCAGGAACGAGCAAGCCCTTTGATAAAGACAATGAGAAGCACTGATAAAGTCAAAGCTTGTAGAAAAGTATGAAGTGTCTATTACAACATGACAGTAATGTGATTGGTCCTAGTTAACACAGGTTGCAGAGGAACGCTTTAAGGGAAACATATTACAGAAAGTGAGCTGGGCTAGTATGTGTGATGATGATGGTACCTGCTGCTGAAGTGTACAATAAAATGCAAGTGAGCAAGTATTTTCAATTCAAGGCAGCTGTAACCGTCCACTCTTGTTTGTAATTGACAAGAATCATCCAGAGCATCCCAAACATCCTCAAACATGGGTCCCATGTTGGGCGAGTATGCCGGCCATGCACAAAAACAAAATGGCAAGCTGTGGATAAAAAATTTGACAGAAAAGGCCTCACCATCATAAATTGTCATAAAAAAAGAGTGCGCAATGTAATTTGCTCAGGAAAAACTAAAGAAACACTGAAAAGTTGAGACTGTCATTTGAGAATGTCCAACTTGTGGGTCAAACCTCGTTCAGATGCCAAACATTTGACTTAAAACTTTTTTAAAACTAATACAAAGTGCCCTGCTGTCATGAAATATTCCAAAATGTGATCTTTTCTTTCAGGTTTTTCTTCATAAACTGAAACACAACAAGTGATACGTTATTTTAATATGCAAATTGATTAGGTTTGCCACCGCTTTAATGAGAATGACTCCTCTCGGAGACTGCTTTTGTGCACGTGGACATGCTACGGAAATGTACGAGTACAAGTGAGTGACCAATCATCTTTTAACGACAATTTACGCCAATTTTATTTAATTAAATTCATAATGTTAAAAAAAAATTGAAACATTTTTACAATTGGTTGTTAAATCTGTCTAATATATGTTTTTTTTAAACTTGTAGTCTTGAGCCAGTTGCATAAAATGACTTTTGACATTTTTCAAATTTCCCTGTCATTTAATTTGCAGTTTGTTGGCAGCCAATGCCGTGCAAGAACAACTACAAGAGTGGGCCAATAGGTGGCCTCTCCTTTCCACCAATCCGGTGCCATGTGGGCGGAGTCAAATCACGTCATTTTTCTACAGTGGATGATGTGAAAGCAACGTTCGGTGTTCTCTCGTGTACGTAACACGCGTAGGGATCGCCGATTATCACATAACATGTGCCAACATCACCTCTAGCTTTAATCCTAAGGGCGCGGAAGTCGCTGGAAACGCTGATTCCGGGTGGAATACGATGGAAAAAGGCAATAATGTCAAGACGAACCCGGCAGCGTCGGCCAATCTCCTGTCCAAGATATTTTTCTGGTAAGAAAGCGAACGCACCGGAAGACGGTACCGTTAGCGGGGGAAAGTCATGCGTTGTCCTTACGTGCAGGTTGGCCCCTAAACGTGACGCGAAGTTGTGTAACAAAAGGGCACAAAGTCAAGACCTTCACACGCAAATCGGGTATTCTATTCAGGCTTCCTGTTTGCCCGCCACTTACTGTACATTACAACTTTATTTATAAAACAGTAACAACGCCAGACATGTTGCCAAAAAAACACATAACAGAGTTCAGAAAAGACAAGAAAAGAAAGTTGCAAAATGTAATGGAACAAACATTTGTCTAATGTTTGTGACAAGGCCAGTTTGCATCCTAGAGAGAGCACAAATATTCCATTTGTGCGGTTTTGTGACTCCATATTGTCATCCTCAGGTGGCTCAATCCTCTCTTCCGTATTGGATACAAGCGCAGGTTGGAGGAGGATGACATGTACCCGGTGCTGGTGGAGGACAGCTCGGAGAGGCTGGGCCAGCAGCTGCAGAGGTAAAAGCACATCCACTTTGTGTTCCTGGTTATCTTCTCAGACCGCTCTTCTAGTAAAGCCTCCTATTTCAATATCACATCACCGTGGCTGGCCGATCGTCTGCTATACCCATTTGGTTTCCTTGGAGTCAAGTGATTGTGAACGAGAGATTATTTTTCCTTTCAGCCACTCCCCTCTGGCACAAGGTTACGGTCCATTCGGACCAGAACCTCTCGCCACAAGAACAGTTTCTTTCCCGCTGCTGTTGAACTCATGAACACTTTAAAACATTTGCACTATGCTCACTTTATAACCAGTATTTTTGGCACCTTATACTACCTGCACTAAAAACACCCTCATGCCTTTACTTCTCAGTGATTCCACCTTTTTACTCAGGGTTCTATGTTTAGTTAGTTCTATGTTTATTTCATGCTCTATGTTTACTTAGAATTCTACGTCGCACTGAGTCGCCAAAGAAAGTTCCTAGCTCGTGAATTGTTCCCTTACAATGGCAATAAAGTTTTTCGGATTCTGATTCTGACCTATGGCAACAGCTCAGACGGGCATGTACGTAAGCGTAAACGTCTGATTTCAAGCAGCGTTTCTTGGACTGTGGGGTGAGGCCTCCTTGGGTTTTTTTTTATCCTTGGTGTCGGATCTAAAGCTTTGTTGTCGAGGACTCATTTTAGGGACGCATGTATTTATGAATGATTGTTGACACAGGGTGAAAAAACTTTCAGAGAAGAAAAATGAACAATGTTTTTTTTTTTTTTAACCAAAAATCAGTACATTTGTGGGGAAGTGACTGCTGACTCGCGAATGTGAAGGGAGCCACCGTGTTGTACTGCAGAACAGAGACTCTCCCCTTTTTCGCAACAAGCAATCAAATGTGATTTTTTTTTTTTTAGTGTTCTGTAATTGCATTATATAAGCCAAATTAAAACCTTTGTGAGGTTGTTGGTCAAAGATCACTAACATGACTGTGCAAATAATGTTTAACACTGAACAGTGTCTGGTAAATGACTCACTTTTAGCCTTGACAAGCGCTAATGGAGAACTGTTTGATTTCAACCAGCCATGCTTTCTAGTAAATGATCCGCTTCTGTGAAGCGTTTGATTGCCGTTATGCAATGCAATGCATTGCAGTTAGATGTGAAGCTGTAAACCATGAAAGGACAGCGCTGTAATGTTTTTAAATGCAATTCCTCGCCGAGTCACCATGACTGGGAGCTACTTGCTCTGTGGTGACCGTGCAAAAGAAGACTTCTCCACAAATTCTCGGCTTGCAGCTGCATTTTAAATGTGTGGCGTCATGGTATTTATGAGTTGATACTGTCATTTTATTCCACTGCGGAAAACCTTAGGAAAGTATGGATTTGGGACTCTCCGCCTTTGCCACAGCCATATGGATTTGTTGAGCGTACAACGCAGGTCACAGTAACAGTGTTTCAACACGAACAAAAAATGTGTTAAAACCTCAATAACCCACAGTGGGGCCAAAGGGAGTTGCAAATGTCAGCATTGTGATAAAGAATACGACAAAACTCATGACAAAACAGGAAGATGGTGTCTGCGTGGTGTCTCGCTGCCACATCGTGTTTTTGGGAACAATCACATCACGTCAATCATCACGTGTTCAAAGAAGGTAAAAGTAAGCCTAAATGTTCCTTCATCCCTGTAGCGACTACCGAGGTTTGCTCTAGTCGCTTCAGGGATGAATGCGGGGAATGCAGGCATTAACGCACACCAAGATAATGTCCAGTCAGGTGGTTCTGGTGGGGTGAATGTGTTGTTTATTGTGTATGAATAAAAACAAAAAATCCTATGTCCAGAAGGGCAAATGTTATGCCAGGTTGAATTGTGGGAGGGCTGTGGTGCGATTGCATGCGCGAGTTGGCGTGTGAGCGGTAAAAATGGAGTGACCTCCCACCACCTTAATTCCATGCACTATTGCTTCCGCACCTTTATACGCCACACTTCCATACGGACACCCGTGGTCAACCAATAAACAATTCTGCAACAGTGTATATCACAAAAGGAGGTTCTCCTTGTGTCATTTGATGTCCCTTGTGTGGTTGTCTCCAGTTCCCATTCATGGCAACGTTTTCGTAACTTCATTAGTGCTGAGAACAGAGGAGAACATGTGACCACTTCAGACAAATCGCCTGATTTACCCTCTCGCCATTTCTGTCACAGATACTGGGATCATGAGGTTCAGGAGGCCACCAAAGAATTACGGAAGCCACAGCTCACCAAAGTCATCATTAGGTGTTACTGGAAGCCATACGCAGTGCTGGGAATCTTCACCCTAATTGAGGTCAATATTGACTGCTTTCCAGCTAAAACAGTTATTCAGAAAGTACAGCCATTGTAGAGAACGTAACTTTACAGAGTGTCTGTCCTCACTTTATCTTTGTTTACGTCAACATGCCAGGAGGTGATAAAAGTCATCCAGCCAGTCATCCTCGGGAAAATGATCCGCTACTTTGAGGATTATGATCCAAACGATCAAACGGCCCTCAACAAGACCCTCATCTACGCAGCCGTGCTGTCGATCTGCACTATTGGCCTGGCGGTGCTGCACCACCTGTATTTCTTCCACGTCCAGCGAGAGGGCATGAAGATCCGAGTGGCCATGTGTCACATGATCTACAAAAAAGTGGGCAGGCATTGTTATGAGAGAACAAAGTCTCTGCTGGTTTTTGAAGTGTGCGTTCAGCCGAGCTCTCGGGCGTCTGCCAAGTTCTGTCACGGAATCTGTTTGACATAAGACCCAAAGCACAAAGAGTGTTGTCCTGTGCTCTTGTTGCTTATTAACTCAGCATGATAAGGCAAGTAGCCAAGTAGCACAACTTTTCTTAACATTTTCATGCAGCAGTTGTGAGATGAACCAAAAAGAATGAACCACATTTTGGTACCGTTTTTCTTGGTAGTACGGTACGCGGATGTATTGCTCGTAGCACCGCTTGATTTCGTCACATTCAGTGGACAGAAATGGCAGAATACCACGAGTGCCTTTCTTGTAACAAAATCTCCATTATCATGTCACTCCCTTTCCACAGTTTACACATCTGTTGTCTAGGAGAGGACCCTTTTTTTCCCTAAACTAAAAAGATGATTTTGTGTGTATTTTTTCACTAGGCTTTGTGCCTCAGTAGTTCTGCCATGGGAAAGACCACCACAGGCCAGATAGTGAATCTGCTCTCAAATGACGTCAACAAGTTTGATGAGGTATGTCTTCGCCCAAGCGACTTTATGTCAGCAGCACCCGCACTAACCCAAAGAAGTGTTTGTGTGTCTTATTGTGTACATTTTTGTCAACATACACCGTATTGTCATGCACATGTGCAGGATTGGGTTTGGTGTAATGTTCAGACGAGTAATTGTTGCCACCTAATATTCTTTGGAGTAAAGCCTATGACTAATTGTGTGACTTCACCCAGTCTGGATACCTGCATTTTTACCTAGCTGGTTTTCTGCAACAGGTGACAATCTTCTTACACTTCCTGTGGGTGGGGCCCCTGCAGGCAGCAGCAGTGGTGGGGCTACTGTGGCAGGAGATTGGGCCGTCGTGCCTGGCAGGCATGGTGGTCCTCATGTTCCTGATGCCTATGCAGACCTTGTTTGGGAGGCTCTTTTCCAAGTTCAGGTAGTAGCTGGGATTTATTCTTAATTCCTCAAAACTATACCAGGCACACAGATAATGTGTATTTTTTAAAAGTAGGGGTCACCAGCCCCTTGATTGTGAGTTACTGGTCAGTTTTGGGACTTTGCCAATCGATCTCGACAATATTTGAAACAAATGTATTATTGCATTAGCGGCCTTCCCTCCCGCAGAGTGACAAACAGGCACTCTGTCCACTTAACACGACCGTAGGCCTCGTCCCCTCCAGACAAGCAACCTGGAAGGTCCAGCTAGGAGCCCAGTCCCCAGAACCCGACCGGAAGTATCAGCGCACGTACACTGGATCACCTCGCTACGCAAGCATGCAGAGGTTAAGCGAGGGAGAGAGAAAGAGTAACAGAGCAGGCCGATATGCCTGTGCACACGTCAGTAGTTACTGCACATTAATATGGCACAAAATGAGTTGAGTTGCGCCTTGTTGTGGCTGCATTGATCCGGCTTTCTCTCCTCACCATAGCTCGCCCACGACACTGAGCCAACAAGCCAAGTTGTAGTTTTCTCACTTGCCACAAGTCCGAGATCCACCAAAGTAGGGGTGGCCAATTGCAGCTTGCAGGCCATTGGCATTGCATCACTGCAGAAAGAAAGTACAATTTTTCAAAATGCCTTCTCGTCAAAAACACGCATGGAAAATATTGTGTTATGATTTATTGTTACAGTAGTCCCTTATTTATCATGTTTAATTGGTCCCAAAAGTGAATTTCCGTGAAATAGGATTCAATATTAATAAATGGAGTATTTTTGTAGCTGGAGCAGATAAAACCTGTTTATGACTTTCTTATTATGTTTTTACCATTAAATAACACCTCTATAGTCACCTTTACACTCCTACAACCACATTGCTAATGCACAGGCCACGGCCACAGCTGTATAGCATGCTAGCAAGGTAACTAGTCAGTCTACAATTTATTTATTCTAAACTTTAAAAGGGTTTCAAACGAAGTGGAGAACAAAAAAAAGTAAGAAGCGAAAAAAACCGCAATGTGAGTGAGTGAGGGAGCGATATTTGTGCTACAATGTAATGAGGGATGACTATTATTATTATACATTATAACAGTGACTTATTTAGTCTGGAAAAAAGTTGACAAAAATATCATTTAGGGTCACTTTGTGGGACAATAAACATTTCAAAACACACCTGCATTGTTTTCTGAGTGTGAATCAATAAATAATAAAAGTTTGATGGTTAATGTTGAGATATCACTTAGTCATGTCTGTTAATAAACCTTTAATTATGGCAACAGTTTTTTCCTTTTTGGCTTTTTTACTGTCAATCGCGAGTAAATAAAATACATTATATATACATATATATATGTACAGTATATATATTTGTGTGTATGTACATATATATATATCATAGTAAAGGATGGAACTTTAATTAAAAGGGACTCAACTGCTATATATATAATTTTCAATCGTTCATATATTTATATATATATATATATATACACACACATACATATATATATAAAGAATGATGGATGTCCTGTCATAGATTTGGTTTATTTACCACCTGTACCTGCCGGAAGGCAACAAAACACATTTGTTCACATTTGCACTGGCATTTGCTCCTTCTTGTCTGCAGGAGTAAGACGGCCATTCTAACTGACAGCAGGATCCGAACAATGAACGAGGTGGTGTCTGGGATAAGGATAATCAAGATGTACGCCTGGGAGAAACCCTTCGCTGCTCTGGTGTCGGAGGTCAGAAGGTAAAGAGAAAAGAACAGTACCTCACAGTGAGGAAAGGTGTCAACATATCTGAACATAACTGAATAATATGACACAGTACAACTACTGCATGAAACAATACATTAACTGTATAACACTGGAGGCGTCTATAATGTAACTTTTTCTTAGCAATGAAATCAACAGTTAACACATCAGAATAACAGATGATTTCAATGTAATTGTCACTTCTCTTTGCTTCACTTGTGAGGATGACTCGTCCGCAGATGCTGCTTCAAGTTAGTAGTGTTTTCAGTGGTGATAATCCCTCACATGTTTTCGACCCTGTCTTGTTTTCCAGTTCATAGCGTCAAACGTGAAATGCGTCCCTTTGTCTCTTTTTCCGTTTCTCCCAAGCAAAGGCATATTGCAGCATACAGTATTGTTTTGTCGGTGGAAGATCCCAACAGCCCTACCTCACAAAAGACGTCCCACACGTACCTAAACTTGCTGTGATCCTCCCTTGCTCCATTGTGGTTCCAACATCACTCCCTCACTCTATTGCAGTTCATCAAAAAGTAATTAATAATAAATGGTCGCTGTTTTGTGGTTGACTACGGCCTATTATTAGCAAGGATGCTCCGATCGACCGGACACCGATCAGTATCTGACAATTTCTGTAAAAAACACGTGAACGGCTGTTCAAAGCCGATCCCCAAAACCGGTCAGCGTGCCGCACCAATACTACAGTTACAATACTACACTACAATACAACACTACATGTGTGCTGCGGCACTTAGGGTTATCAACACCCATATTGAGCTGACAGCAGACACACTATGTCCCGTATTGCCTCTACGACAATCAAAACTAGTCTGAAAAACCTCACGGAATCAGTCTGAGCGTGTTTGATCATTAAGCCCTATTATGGTGATTACTGTGTAAGCTGATTTTGAGTATCTTACCAAAGGGTCAAATAATATTTGCTTAAAATCTCAGTAGTTTTTTTTAAATTAACTGTTGAATTCAGACTTTATAATTTTATATAATGACAAATGACCACAAAATAGCATAAAGATGATGGCCACTTTATTTGGGAGGCGATCCGCTTGGTAAATAAAGTGTACGATAAACGTGTGCAATTTAAATGTTGCCAGTCACAAATAAAACACAAATAGCTGACATATGAAATAGTGATGAAAGTTGGAGACCACGACAACCTGGACACTGAATTTATTGAATTGTCTAA
Source organism: Oostethus manadensis (assembly GCA_024372805.1). NCBI lineage: Eukaryota > Metazoa > Chordata > Actinopteri > Syngnathiformes > Syngnathidae > Oostethus > Oostethus manadensis. The sequence goes on along the minus strand of QODF01000033.1, from coordinate 3,028,624 downwards.
TGGCGCCCTTGGCAAATACCACAAAAATACATGAAAAAATCTACAGTTAATCCATATGATGTTATATTGGTATCGATACCGGTATTAGTGTTGGCCGATCTCACTCATGGATGATTGGTATCGGAATCGACAGCATAATAGCCTGATCAGAGCATCCCTAATTATTTGTTTGAATAACACATTTAAGCAAATTTTACGTATTCTTGGCCTAAATTGACTATTTTAAACCATAAAAATGTTCTAATCCAAGACATTGATGAACTGAAGTCTATCCTGGCCATTAGTTGTCTAGTAGTAACACGCTCCAAGTTGATCGTCAGCGACACGCTTTTATTATTTTATAATAATTCATCTCGCAACAGGCAACATAATCATTACTACTGTTGTGGCCATACTCCAGCTAAAACTCAACTCTGAATCCCTGGTGTCTCTTCCTGTTCACATGGCCCGAAGACATTTCTTGAAACACAGAGGGCTCTAATAATATAACAAATTGTATGTATTAGGTCGTGAACAGGTTTTCTAAACTCTAAGTATGAAAATATTTGATTTACAAATAAGGAATCCTACTTGGAACCTACTTGGAGTGTGGAACCAATAAACTGCAATGAGGGTGTGCTGTATTCCTAACATGTACCTACTGTCAACCGCGGTCATTGTTTACATATTATTTGATATCGGTGCCAAACCTGTACTTTTGAAACGCTTAAACGGTGTCCAAAACGGTACATAAAAAAGGGAAAGCTTACAAAGTTTGTGCAAAAGCAAAGCCTTTTTATTTTTACGTCATTTTGTTAGTTGCAAATTGAACGGACAAGTATTTTAAATACTTTTATTAGCTAAGTCAAATGAACACAGGGAATGTGCAAAAATATGTGCAAAAGATTTCAGCAATGAGCGCGATGGGGAAATGTCAACATATGCATCGTGTTGGAATTGATCTGTTGTTGGCTTTTTAAGGTCGTCCAAGTTTAAAAGAGCATCAGACTCGGTTCTTCTGTGGCGACGTTGCAATACAAGACGTTACAAGACGTTACACTTATCACCTTATCACCTTCAAGCACTTGTTGCAGGTGGCTGAGTCTGCGCTCATTTAGCACCTACATGAGGCACCGATAGCTACTTAGTGTTTACATTGACACCAGTGCCTTTATGATACCGGGTTTTTGGTAGGCATCCCTACCCCTTTGTGTACTCAACCACAACTTTCATTACACTTGCATGCACTCTCATGAGATCCAATACAAGAGCTGCATGAAAAATAGTTCTATACTAAAACAATAATGCTTGGTTTTGATTGACACAGAAAGTGTTATTTTACAACGTTAATGATTGTAGGTGTTGTCTGGAATAGTGTGAAAAGGGTTTTGCATGTATGAGTTACCAAATTTGCTATGAGCAGGTTAGTGAGAAGTATCAAACGTCTTTCATTTATCTGTAACTGCACTGAGCAAACAAGAAAACCTTACCAGAGATAGTCAATGCCATTTTATTCCAGAACTGAGCATTATTGTTGGTATTATCTTGGTAAATTTCTTACGCAGCCTTTGTATTGGATTAGATTGTGCTGATGCCCCCAATACAGTCATCCTGTCCCATTACTGTGTTTCTGTTTGAGTCATGTGGCTTTTAATTTCTTTGTCCCTTATCCCCATCCTCATTTTCATTATCATCAGTATCATATGCCTCCATTCTCTGTAGGAAGGAGATCTCCCAGGTCATGATGAGCTCGTACTTGCGTGGCCTCAACATGGCCTCCTTCTTCTGTGCCAGCAAGATAATTGTCTTCATCACCTTCACCCTCTATGTCCTGCTGGGGAACACAATCACAGCCAGTCGTGTCTTTGTGACCGTGTCACTGTACACCGCCGTCCGTCTCACCGTCTCGCTCTTCTTTCCCAATGCCGTTGAGAAGCTGTTTGAGGGTCGTGTGAGCATCCGCAGGATCCAGGTCCGTCACTGTGTAACCCTGAACATGTGAATTTTAGCACCGGCCCCAATTTGAGCAGTAAAGTCATTAATGATGTACGGCCTGAATTTCAGTTCATCAGTAAGAAGTTCCTTAACAACACCCAGCCATCCAATGAAATTGGCAACAATCTAAATGTTTGATGTTCTAAATGTTCAGTTTGTCTCATATTCTTCACCATTATGGTCTAGGAGTTCTTGTTGCTGGAGGAGATGACAAAGATTAGCACTATTTTACCGATGGCCGAGAAGAAAGACTGCGCTATTGAAATCCAGGACTTGATGTGCTACTGGGAGAAGGTTAGAATTCTCAGTGTTCTCGGCCTCTACAGTGATTTAACCAGCCACAACATTAGGTACACCCGCTGTAGCCAACATTTTGACTTACAATGATAACAATTACAATTAGCCAAAAGCTTTGGCAGTGACTCAAATTGCGTGTTTCCACAAACTTGGCCGTTTCTTTGTGTTTGTGATTCATATGCCTTCAATATTAATGCATTTAAGGTATTGAACCCTATCCAAGGACACAGATGAGGTGGAGTCGACCCCATTTTTATGCAGCTTATCCTCAATAGGGTGACGGGGCTGTTAATACAAATAAATATATATAATTCTGTCCTGTCTTGTATATTTCTTTCAATAAAATACAGTAAATGTGTGTATTTCAAACATTGCTGCAGATGGTCATTAAGCATGATCATGAACTTATTAATTTGATACAAATTTGTAATCATTTGACAGCCCTATAAATATATTTGAACACAACCCCTCATAGCTCATAATAACACGGTTAAAGTGTGATTCAAATGCAAATTGGTTAAAATTTTCCATTCAGATGAAGTATACATACAAATATATAGTTCTGTAATGTGATTATCTTTCTGTTAAGAAAATACAGTAAAAATGGGGATATAAAACTTAGTAATACATTAATCACGATTAATTATTTTATGATTAATCTGCTTAAAAAGTTTAATCATTTGACAGCCCAAATTGAAATTTAAGTATATTGTTATTGTCGTTTGCAGTGGTGACTAAACGATTATATTACATTTTAAACCTTAACATTTACATTAACCTTTACATTAATCTAACCTTAACCTTTACATTAATGCAACCAAAATATTTGACACGCCTCTCAATATACCTTCACCACTGATAAGTACCATTATCACAATGATACATGAAATAATAATGAAATGTTGCTAAACATGATGTTAGCGGAGAGGGATTTCAGTCCACTGTCTGAATGACGGATGCTTCTGTATGGCCACACTCAGAGTCTGGATGCTCCATGTCTGCAAAATGTCTCACTCACGCTGACTGGAAATCAGCTCTTGGCTGTCATTGGACCAGTGGGTGCAGGAAAGGTAAAACAATCCACTGTTTGCTAGCGGGTGTCATTTTACATGTGATCTAATGCGTGACCTCTCTATCCACCCAGTCCTCGCTACTGAGCTCGATCCTGGGAGAGCTTCCACCTGAAAAGGGAGCGATGAAGGTCAGAGGTCAGCTGACCTACGCGGCCCAGCAGCCCTGGGTGTTTCCCGGAACCATCCGCAGCAACATCCTATTTGGGAAGGAGATGGACCCTCTCATGTACGAGCGAGTCATCAGAGCTTGTGCTCTAAAGCGGGTAAGCAAGTGAAGTGATTGTAGAGCGCACTTGATAACTTGTTGAGACAAGTAGAAGGAGCCTCATAATTGTCTCCCCAACTATGAAAAACATTGCTTGTTTGGGCATTTTTTGTGTTTTGAGGATGTGAGTCAAACAATAAAATGTAGAATGACTATGTTGATGCTGCTGGGTTGTCAAGGACCTAGAGTTGCTCCCAGATGGCGACCTAACATTCATCGGGGATCGAGGCGCCACACTCAGTGGAGGGCAGAAGGCTCGTGTCAACCTGGCCAGGTAATATATTTTAAATAAACAAGCAGTGAAAGAATCTTTTGCTGTCGTTCCCATTGTTATTGTTTCAAAATTTCCTTCAGGATAAAGAATGTGTACTTATTGTCAACTAACCTGTCTAATGCATGCTTGTGCATCTCCAGGGCTGTGTATCAGGACGCTGATATTTACCTTCTAGATGATCCTCTTAGTGCTGTGGACGCTGAAGTTGGAAGGCACCTCTTTGAAAAGTAAGAGAGCAAAGCTGCTTCTTCTTTTCCTTTCGGCTTATCCCTGCTTATCCCTTCAGGTGTCGCCACAGCGAATCTATTTTCTACTGTTTGATTCGCATGTTTTGATTCAGCTAAAGTTTTATGTCAGTTGCCCTTCCTGACACAACCCTCAGTATGAGGGACATGATGTCAAGGTACCACTGTATAAATGACAATAAAAATCCCAGCCAGTAAGAAGCCAAAAATGTACCGCTTCCACACCGAACGGGAGGAGTTCTTTTCACAAGATCCTATTGGACATGCCAATTGCATTTTCAGTCATTGCAAGAATCTGTGAAATGATGGTGATGATAATTTATTAATCACCAAGAGAAATTTAAGCTTCAAGCAGCTCTCCAAAAATGTCATAATAAACGTAATCACTTGATCAAAGAATAACACAATTACAGCAAGATGGGAAAGATAAGAATAAAAAATAAGAAAGTACAATACAATGGAAGGATAAATAAATAATACATAACTGTTCATGTCCAATTTGTAGTGCAATAATACATCATAACAAATGATATTAATCTATAAATAATATTAATACATAATAACATAATACATGATTAAGTAAAAAGTCCAGTCCTGTGTGTGTGTGTTTTTTTTAAATCTCTCCCTCCATTGTGTTCCCCACGCCAAGCTGCATGGCGTGGGCAAGAAATGATTCTGACGATCCTCAGTGAGTCAGTGGAGCAGGACAGTGATATTTCTGTTGGGAGATGATGCTGTGTAATGGATGATGCTGGTTGCCCATGGATGGAAAGGAGCTTCCTCAGTGTACTTTGCACAGCCACAGATGTTGGACTGTCCAGGAACCAGAAAGAAGTTCTCTCAGGCTTGGATTTTGTCTTCTATCTTATGACTTGACAAGAAAACGTAAAATATAAATAACTTTGACAAGTTTTACTGCCAAAAATGTCAGTTCCCAGAATTGAGGTAAAAGAGCAGGGATTATCTGCAGTATGAAGGTGGACAAATTTGGCTCTCGCCCAAATTAGGGATTGTTCATTCTTGGTGAAAGTCTGTGTCTTACCAGTGCTGTCTGGTTTATTTTCATCCACCTACTGTGGCCAGGGTGAAGACTTTAGGATTAATTTTAAATTGACAGCATTTGAGCAGAGACAGAGAAACTAAGCATTTTTTGTTGTTTAAAGTATAGCGACCTCAGTAAGCAGCAAAGATGAAAAACTGAAGGAATGTGTTTGAAGTATGACAGGAAGAGGTGCGGCGGCGTGTCCGCCTGACAATGTCTCTCCCTGGCTTTTTCAAAACACGGTTACATAACACAGAAGCAACACACAAAGTAGATAAAGTTTGTAGGGAAATTCATTTTTCACCATTTCTTGTTGACACAGGTGCATCTGTGGACTGCTGAGGAGCAAACCTCGCATACTGGTCACCCACCAACTACAGTACCTGAAGGCAGCAAACCAGATAGTGGTCCTCAAGGAGGTGGGTGCATTCAAATGCAAAATATAATTATGTAGAGTCTTGGTTCCTAAAGTGGGGTACGAAAATGATTGTAGTGGGTACAAAAAAATGAAAACTGTGACTACATCAGAAACTAGAATATAAATACAGGTAGTCTTTGTGTTACGTGTGAGGTCCGTTCTTAGGACATGATGTATGTCGAGTTTTGGTGTAAGTAGGCCCTTTTTAAGTCACTCATACTGTACACAGAACACATGAAAGACGTAAAACAGAGTCATAAAATGGTTAAATACAGGAACAAAAAGAGAATAATTCCATAAGTTTACCCTTGTGGTTTTCAGAGGAAGTCTCAACAATGAGACCACTACGCTGCTCATGCTGTTCTGTTTTTTTTCCTAGAGTTGAATAATTAATGGAAGTACTTACATAACCATGAAGCAGCAAAACTCAGAATGCTGCAAGCCAATGACTACCTGTAGACGTACTGTCCAGCCGGGAACTTTCCTGCATTGCCGCAAGATACACATTGGTAAAGGCTATCTTCTAGTGAGCAAATTCATTACACGGCAAGTCTCCATGCTGTCGTGAATCTTGATGATTGATGGTAGTCTGTGGCTCATTCCTCAGCTACCAGCAGCTAACATGCTGAAAATTGATACGTTTTTGTACTGGTGGATTTACTCTGACACGGTCTGTCATATGTGCAAAAGTTTAGTTAAGGGTTAAGGGTACTTTCTACCAGTAAAACTTGCATATTAGAGACAAATATAATAAGAGCATGGTGTGAGTTTATTAAGTGGCTAAAACAGGCAAGCCAACCACTATAATTGTTGGAGGGCAATGGGTGTGGTTGGGACAATGCTGGTAGAAAAGGCCAGAAAAACTATGGACCATGCCTGTGTTTCTCTGAGCATTAATGACATGGCGGAGGATGTTCAGTGCATACGGGCCAGTGAATTTTAAGCAGCTGGAAAACAGTCGACAGATATAGCCGGCATGGCATAGATCCTGGTGTACAGTTAAGTCCCTGTAAACAGTTTTCCCAAAAAAGACCACTGTTGTTGCTCACTGAAAATGCCAGTAATTCTGCTGTGGGAAAACCTGAAGGAGTACGAAACAGTGAAAAGTTTGGGAACCACTGATCTGGAGCACTAGTCTTCAAAGATTTACTATTGAAGAAGGGACATGGGAAGGCTCCATTTGTGGATAGTCTTTTCGAATGTCTTCACTCCCTCTTGATTGTGGAAAAACTTCTTTAACCTGAAATGTTTCCATAGCAGAACTGAAGAATGTTGCAACACCCAACCAACAACAAATAATCTATAGATAATCTAGTGCAGGCAGTAGCAAAGGGAGCACAGAAAGGCAGACAGCCCATACATCCCTATTTGCCAGTTATCTGACTCAGGATTGGAGTAGATTCCCAGATGAAAGAGTGTTGTAGCTGACTACATGATGGATTGACAGCCAGTCAGTCACAATTATGAATGAGGCCCACACTCACTGCATGGAATCTGTGAAACACAATACCAAACATTTATGAGTCTGCATATTATTGTAGGGGTCATGCAGTTCAGAAAACAGGTGCTAACTTGCCGGGCTGAAATCTCTTAGGTAGCAACACCCACTCAGAGTGGATCTTTTTAGGGCTGGCATCTGCAGGAAAAGGGTTTCAAAAACAAAAAACGAGTACAAAGACCTCATTTCCTTCAACGGCACAAAAGTGCCCGTTTACACTATGCCAGGGAGCATCAAACATAGGACATTGAAAGGTGGAAAAAAGGGTTTTTTTCTCTGATGAGAAAACATTTAACCTTGACGGCCCAGATGGCTTCCAACGTTACTGGCATGACAAGGAGATCCGACCTGAGATGTTTTCTACCTGGCACATGAGCTGGGGTGCTTTTTCATTCAGTGGAACACTGGAGCTTCAGGTGGTGCAGGGTCGTCAGACGGCGCCTGGTTATGCGCAGATGTTGCAGCGGGCATCCCTCATGACTGAGGGCCTTCGTCTGTGTGGTCACAGCTGGGTTTTTTAACAGGACAACGCTGCAGTTCACAATGCTTGCTTGATGAACGACTTCTTCAGGGAGAATAACGTCACTCTTTTGGACCATCCTGCATGTTCCCCTGATTTAAATCCATAGAGAACATTTGGGGATGGATGGCAAGGGAAGTTTATAAAGATGGCCATCAGTTCCACACTGTTGATGCCCTTTGTGAAGCCATCTTCACCACTTGGGCAATGTTCCCACTAGTTTCTTGGAAACACTCACATCAAGCATGCCCAAAATAATTTTTGAAAAGATTAACAAGAACGGTGGAGCTACTCATTACTGAGTCCTACTGAGAAAATGTTTTGTTCTGGTTTGGAGAGTTTTTTGTCATTTTTTTAGCAATGGTCTTAAACTTTTGATCAGCTGATAAACATCCTACTTAAGTTGAATTGTTGTTTTCAATAAATTACTTTTACAAAGTCCTTTTTGTCACACTACACCTTCTTGCTTTTACATATAGTAGCTCTACCTAAAACCTCATTAAGATCCAAATGTGCAAAAGGTCAATTGTAGCAATTTTTCAACTGGTCTTTTGATCAGGTCTTTTATCATTTTGTACAACTAAATACCTGACACTACACATACTATGTTTGTTCAAGGGTCACATGGTGGCCAAAGGGACATATGCGGAGCTACGGCAGTCCGGGGTGGATTTCACCTCACTGCTGAAGAAGGACGACGACGAGGAGGTCCAGCAGTCTCCCACAGACCTGTCCTCTCGCAACAGGACTTTGTCCCAGAATTCAGTGCTGTCTCAGACTTCCTCTGTGCACTCAGCCCAAGATGAAGAACATTTGGCCGTATGTACAATGATTTTATTTGCAGAAAAAGATCAGTATGTGAAACGGGATGTTGCTCTGTCCCACTTAGGCTGACCATGTGCAGACATTTGCAAAGGAGAGTCGTGCAGAAGGATCCATTGGAGTGAAACTGTACATGAAGTACTTGCGAGCTGGTGCCAGCGTTTTCATTCTGCTTGTTGTGGTGCTCCTGAACATTCTAGCTCAGGTAAGCAAAGCAAAGTCACCATGTCACATACTGTGTAAGTCCCGAAGTATGAAAACAAGAAGCCGATGTAAACATTGAAAAGGTTTCACAAAAAATATGCCATTACCATTTGGGAATTGCACCCATTTTGGTTGTCTCCATAATCAGGGAATCAGTTGATATAAACTTAATGTCTAATCATTGTAATCATAGGTCAAATGAATGAAAGCCTCGGCATGCAGTCCATCTTCTTCATGTTCAGTTGTAGTGTTCTTTGTACAAGACATAAATTCCCAAGTTTCACTTGTTATTCTATTATTAACTTCTATTATGTTATGTTCTTTTATGTTATTGGTCTACTTCTTTTTGCTAGAGGATCCAATCCCTGGAAGGCTTTTGTTGTCCATCCGAATGTGGTAACACTCGCGTCTACTTTTCAGTTCAAGGAACTGTTCTCTTTGCTTTTTAACTTCACTCAATTCTATGATGTCCCATTCTATGTTCACTTGTTCAAGTAACATTGCCAGTTAGGGATGTACGTTGGGACTCCAATGACTGGCTGTATATAGCAAGAATTGTTAGCACCGTCTGATCCATGTATTGGTTGCTATTAGTGCAGTGTGTAAAATGAGATGAGAATACACCAACTTTGTATTTTGCAGGTGGCGTTCATAGTGCAGGACTGGTGGCTGGCTTACTGGTAGGTGGGAGCTTGTGTGTACCCTTTAGACAATGTAAGCGTACACTTTTCAGCTTAAGGATAAGGGCAAGTTGTGGTTGTAATGCAAGTATTGTGCCACATTGTAATTGCTCACAGAGTCAAGGAATTGAACAGAGTAGAATTTAAGGAGCAGACAGACAGATACTGATAAATACAGATACAGATACAGATTGATACTGTTGCAGTTCTTTCGCTGAGTTCATATCAATTGAGTAATACAGAATGTTGAAGAAGGTTAGTGTTTAGTGAGTTTGTTACAAAAATGACGTTGCAAATGCTGACCTTTCAGGGCTGAGGAGCAAGTCAAGCTGGAAACCACAGGCCAGAATGTCACCGGCCAAAATGTCACTGACCAACTGGAGGCAAAAGAACTGGACCTTATCTTCTACTTGGGCATTTACGGAGGTGACGTGCACATTGTGTGCTCCTTGCACATGTGGCCACTCTGCTTTTTGCAAAACCACAAAGTGTGACATGTGTGCCTCTGCTACTGTTGTGCAGGACTGACAGGAGCCACCATAATCTTTGGCTTTATGAGGACTTTGCTAATGTTCAACATGCTGGTGAGATGTACACAGGCACTGCACGACAGCATGTTCACCGCCATCATCCGCACTCATGTGCGCTTCTTTGACATCAACCCCATCGGTGAGAGTCACATGAGAAGAGATTGTTTTGTTTGTGGATACTAATAAGGGTTGCGCATGTTCATACAGGCTTCCCTTGACACTCGAGACAATGGCGGAAATTAGGCGTGCAAAATAAAAATCAGGCCGATACGAGAACCTATACAGATAAATTTGATAACGTTAAAAAACTCTCCAAAAATGATTTTTTTAAAGTGCTGCAATGAGGTGAGATTACCTGTACTGTTCTGTAGGTGAGTTAGGGTGTGAAAATCAAACACTCCTTTTCTCCTGCCTGTGATGCACAGGGCTGTGGTAACTTTCCCTTTGCTCAGTAAACAGTCACTGTTTCAGAGTTCGCTAAATGATCTGCAAACATTGCGCAATGGGGAAAAAAAGCATCTAGCTTCAACATATCAAACCTTATCAGCCACCTGAAACGCCAACATCGCTACGATGCCCAGGGCTCGGAACTTGTTCCCATCGCCACGGCATTTGCTTATAGTTTGCCAAAGACAACTTGAGCTAAAGCCATTTGTGATTTCATCAAGGTAATGATGGCGCTGTATGACAAGCCTTTTACCATTGTTATACTAGCTTTTGTCAGCTAGTTTTGTTAATATTAGTGCTGTCATGATATTTAGTAATGAAAAATCTGCAGGTATAAATCGAAAATTTAAAAATATTAGATGTCAAAAAGTATTGGCCTTGAGAAGCAGGAAGTCATTGGTATCAACTTAAAAAAAAAAAGTGTATCCCTAGTGGAAATGCTACCTTTAGTGATCTTTTTTCTAACTGGAGTTGCTCACTACATGATAAAAACAAGCTTTTTAGAAAAAATACAACATTTTGGTGTCATTCCAGTCTCTTTCCCTTGCACGGAAGATATCTCAGTTGACCAGACTTTTGACCATGCTTTAGGCGCTACTGTTTAGTATTGATCAGTTGACATTCTCAGTAAATCTGTAATGCAACAATGTATCCAGAATTTAACTGCTTTTTAGGGCTGCAACTAATGATTACTCTCTTAATTGATTAATGTCAAGCTTGTTGTTGCAAATAAGGACCAAATAATAATGCAAATAATTATGGCGGTTTTGTCCACAACATATCAGAAAAGAAAACCTGTTTGTCATTGAAGCTGTTAGTTAAAGCTGATGTGTGTGAATGTCTTGTTTTGCCTAAAATAGACCTGCTTTCATGGATGATGAAGGAAATCAAAATAGTTACAGATAAATTGGATAATCGATTATTCATGAATTCATTGATCCATGCTGGCAGCTCTACTGTATTTCTTGGTGTAAATAGTGCTTTTTTTGTCCTGTTTTGACTTCAGGTCGGATATTAAACCGGTTTTCTAAGGACATCGGCCAGCTGGATTCCAGCATGCCTTGGACCATTGTGGACTTCGTTCAGGTATGGAGTCAAGAGTGTCAACAAGAATTTTTTTGATAGATTAGTATTTAGTAATGCATCTTGATAAACCTCCCCATGGCAGCGTGTATTGGGGATGGGGATTATGGTGAATGTTGTCGGGCTGCTCTATCATGCCGATCTACTTTATCTATGTGTGTATCTATGTATGTGAGCGATGCAACTTTCAAATTTTGTTATGACCGTGATCACAAAACGGTGCTCCCAACAATAGTGCTGGTGTCTCTACCAATCTAGAAGTGTTTTTTCTTTGTCTTTTATTTAATTCCCTGTTTTAGTTTATGGATGTTTGATTGTCCACTTCTTAATTGACAACACACTGACTACAGGAATAAAAACACCTTTGCACTCGGCGGTACACTTAATTTCAGTGTTAGGCGATAATCCACAAACTGTCCACAATCTTTTGGTTCCGCAGGTCTTTCTACAAATCCTTAGTGTGATTGCCGTGGCGGCTGGCGTGATCCCCTGGATCCTCGTCCCTGTGGTCCCCCTCCTCATTGTCTTCCTCTTCCTCCGGCGATATTTCCTGCAGACCTCCAGAGACATCAAACGACTCGAGTCCACTAGTGAGTGTACTCGGTGTCAAGGCTAGTGCTCTCTCATGTGCAAGTTTTAAGATGTGCTCTCTTCCTCCCCCATAGCTCGGAGTCCAGTGTTCTCGCACCTGTCTTCCTCGCTCCAGGGCCTCTGGACGATCCGAGCCTTCGGGGCAGAGGGCCGCTTCCAAAAGGCCTTTGATGCTCATCAAGATCTTCACTCAGGTAGTTACATGAGAGTCTTGTTTTGCAGTTGTTGCAGACTGAGCATGAATAATGCCCATTATTACCTATGTGTCTTAAAAAGCGGCCTGGTTCCTATTCCTGACCACGTCTCGCTGGTTTGCCGTACGCCTTGACGGCATGTGTTCCATCTTTGTGACAGTCACCACATTTGGATGCCTGCTTCTCCGAGACCGTAAGATTAATTTTGGATGTTTGAGCAGAAGGTCAAATGAGATGATGGTGTTTGTAAAATGCTTTTTCCTGTCAGAGCTGGATGCTGGCTCTGTGGGTTTGGCTTTGAGCTATGCAATTACTCTGATGGGCATGTTCCAGTGGGGGGTCCGGCAGAGTGCTGAAGTGGAGAACATGGTATGCAAATATTTCACTAAACCAGTATATTGAGCTGGTATAGACATTAATGTGAAATCAACAGATGACATCAGTGGAGAGGGTGGTGGAGTACACTAAACTGGAAAGTGAAGCCCCCTGGCATACGCAAAAGCGTCCTCCCCACGGTTGGCCCAGCAAAGGACTAGTGACCTTTGACGGAGTCAGCTTCTCCTACAGCAGTAATGGTCCCAAAGTTCTGCAAGACTTAAAAGTGACGTTCCTACCAAAACAGAAGGTCAGATTGGTTTCTGGTTAGGAATGCCACAACATGGTGACTGTTTTTCCAAAACGCTTATGTGGTATTTTACCGATGTCAGGTGGGCATCGTTGGTCGAACGGGCGCCGGGAAAAGCTCCTTGGTGTCAGCCCTATTCCGCCTGGCTGAGCCTCAAGGTAACATTTACATTGACGGCGTGTTGACCTCTGAACTGGGACTCCATGATGTGCGTCAAAGGATGTCTATCATTCCCCAGGTAAATGACGGCTGACCTCCATCTTCAGAAGTGTTAACATCCAATTGCGGTAACATAGCTACTACATAGTCATTGCAAGCAGAAATGGTGTGATCAGATATAGACTAGTCACGCGGGCAAAACGATCTGCTGTCTTTGCTGTGGGCGGGTCCTTCTATGGCCTTTGCTTTTTGTCACCAGCTTGAATTTGGTAAATGCAATGAAAAAAAGCAAATGGAAAAGACAAAACAGTCAAATCAAAGACAAAATGAGAAAAAACAAAGACATACAGGAAAGGCAATGGCAGAATGGAAAAAGAATATGACTACATTTCAATTTTTTCTTTTAATTTTGGCACTCCTGTGATTCCATAACCAGCATGCACATTTTTATGTGTTGATTATCATACCTCAGAATTTGGATCTGACCAAGCGAGTGTGAGTACCTTGGTGTCTGGTGACTTTGTTGTTGTTTGTTTCTCATTTTGTTCTGAAGGACCCAGTGCTGTTTACAGGCTCCATGAGAAAGAACCTAGACCCTTTCAACCAGCATACAGATGAGGAGCTGTGGAACTCTCTGCAAGAGGTGCGAGCAGACACAATTGTGTGGAATGTCACATGATAAAGACTGGGCACAATTTTAACGTGGGACACACACGTGACTGCTCAGTCTGGGCTTGGACACGTTAAGAATTCAATGTTTTGCCCATGTGACCTGCAGGTCCAGCTGAAGGGTCTGGTGGAAGAGCTTCCTGGAAAACTGGAAACTGTTCTGGCGGAATCTGGCTCCAACTTCAGCGTGGGCCAAAGACAGCTGGTGTGTCTGGCCAGAGCCATCCTGAGGAAGAACCGCATTCTTATTATTGACGAGGCCACTGCCAACGTGGACCCCAGGTGCTGACAAAGCATTAGCTGGCTGAAAAAGACATTTTGCCACAAAGGTTCAGAGTTCAGTTTCGCTCACCACAGTATGGTTTGGAGTAAAAGTGAAGTTACCATGTTCACTTAGAGTCGTCAAACATAGGGAAGCATACAATGAAGGCAATGACAATGTAAATGCAATGGAACCACAGGTGAGGTGGTTCCATGTGGAAGCTCTGAAAGACTACATTTTAGTAAGCTAACACGGCATCATTAACGACCTTTTAACGTGTTTGCAGGACTGATGAGTTGATCCAGAGAACTATCCGAGAGAAGTTCAAGGAATGCACTGTGCTCACCATCGCTCATCGTCTCAACACCATCATAGACAGCGACCGCATACTGGTGCTGCCTGTTTCAGTCATTCAATGCATACCTACCCATAGTTACATTCAGCACCACTTACAAATTCTATTGGCGGCAGGTCTTAGATGCAGGGCAAATCCATGTCTATGATGAGCCGTACACGTTGCTCCAGGAACCCACTTCTATCTTCCATAAAATGGTGCAACAAACTGGCAAGCAGGAGGCCGCGGCCCTGCTGGATGCTGCTAAAAAGGCAAGTCTGTGTAGAAATGTTTATTGAGAGTGTTACTCCAGTTCTTTTTCACATAAGGGAAACCCTAACGCTGCCTACTTGTATTGCAGGCTTATGATGCCAGAAGTCAACCCAGTATCAGTAACGGGCTGATGGAAGGTGACAGAAGTTTGGTCATTTTTGAGACGGCTCTATGAGTGGTCCACTACATTGCTGTACGAACTATAGACATGCATATATTTATTTTGCATACATACACATTAAATTCTTGCCTTATTTTCAATTTACTGTCACCGATTGTTTGTCATTTGTGAGCCAAAGGTCACTCTCTCTTCTAGTGTGGAATGAATACCAAGTGAGCATTAAGAGCATTAACCGCGTGTTCTGAGTATTATCAAATAGTTGCAGAATGCATGCAGGCAGTTGTTACACTTGTTTCATATTAAGTGTACATGCTCAAGAAACCTGATCCAAGGTGGGGATGGGGATTGTTGGTAGACAAGAGGGATACTTCAGAGATAGAGAAAAACTTATAATCCATTATCATGGAAAATATTTTTTTAAACACTAACGCTCAAGCTCTCACCTCCAGAAAAAAAAACTGCCACTTCGCTTCGACTAACTGTAAAAGCTGCCAACTTGGAGTGATTAAATATTTTAATTAGGGCTAACAATCCAGTAGGGATGTAAACCTCTTTGATACGCAACTATGATAACATCAAATTTTATGTAAAGGGATATCAGTTTGGCATCTCTTGTGTGGAGTTTGCATGTTCTCCCAATGTGTGGGTTTTCTCCGGGTACTCCAGTTTCCTCCCACATTCCAAAAACATGCATGTTAGCGTAATGGACTGAATTGTCCATAGATATGAGTGTGAGTGCGAATGGTTGGTTGTATGTGCCCTGCAATTGGCTGGTGACCAGTCCAGGGTGTACCCCGCCTCTCGCCCGTAGTTAGCTGTGCTAGGCTCCAGCATCCCTCTAAATCTAAAAAGCATTTTCTCTTAATTTAGAACTAATTTCAACTTATATTATCAAAAATGATCCTTGTCCTCCATATTGCCTTCAATGTCATGTTCTTCTATGATAACGTGCTGCCACCAGGATTCGGGGGAGAAAGGGAAGCTTGTAATGTGCTGTACCAAGCACAGGTACTGTACAAAAATGCAACCAGCAGTAAAACAGTCATAACTTTTATTGTACTTCTGGATCAGACTGGATGTTATTGCGAGTTACATTATTGCAAGTCATTTCTTGGTCAAATATTGGATCCTCACTGAGGTTGTGTTAAGAAAACTTGACAGGGAGTTAGGATGTCTGTTGGAGACATGTGCGGCAGCAGAGGCACATTTGAAGGACTTAATGCAGCGGGAGGAAGAAAAGGATTCAGCGTTTGTGTGGCCTCCACCTCAATCCTTTATTCAACGCCTTTCATGAACTCCAAGAACTCTGGTAAGAGAAAACACATGAAATCAAGCGTTGGTTATCTAATTACTGTACTGTCATAATAAAGCACCAGTAACACTACCAGCAACTCATAAAAGAGTAAAAATACTAATTTTAATTCTAAACGTAAATGTGTTGCAATACCACTCAGGGGCATGTCAGCCTGTAAGAGGGCCACAAATGCACTGAAATAAGTAACTTAGAATATGTAATAGTAGCATTAGTAAGCTCCTGATAACAATTAAAACAGTTTGTGTCTTCCATTTTCTTCCGCTTATCCGGGTCCGGGCCGCGGGGGCAGCAGTCTCAGTAGGGAAGTCCAGACTTCCCGGTCTCCGGCGACCTCTTCCAGCTCCACCAGGAGGACACCAAGGCGTTTCCAGTCCAGCTGTGAGACATAGTCCCTCCAGCAGGTCCTAGGCCTTTCACGGGACCTTCTCCCGGCCGGGCATGCTTGAAACACCTCACCAGGGAAGCACCCGGGAGGCATCCGGACTAGAGGCCCGAGCCACCTCAACTGACTCCTCTCTATGTGAAGGAGCAGCGGCTCTACTCTGAGCTCCTCTCGGATGGCCGAGCTCCTCACCCTATCTCTTAGGGTGAGTCCAGCCACCCTACGAAGAAAACTCATTTCCGCCGCTTGTATCCGCGATCTCATTCTTTCGGTCATGACCCATAACTCTTGAGCATCGGTGAGGGTGGGAACGTAAATCGATCGGTAAACAGAACTTTGCCTTCCGGCTCAGCTCTCTTCACCACGACGGTCCGGTACAGCGACCGCATTACTGCAGATGCTGCACCGATCCGTCTGTCGATCTCACGCTCCAACCGTCACTCACTCGTGAACCAAACCCCGAAATACTTGAACTCCTCCACCTGAGGCAAGACCTCACTCGCAACCCGGAGGGTACAGTCCACCCATTTCCGACTGAAAACCATGATCTCGGATTTGGAGGTGCTGAGTTTCATCCCAGAAGCTTCACACTCAGCTGCAAACTGCTCTAGTAAACGCTGAAGGTCACAGCTTGATGAGGCCATAAGGACCACGTCGTCTGCAAAAAGCAGAGACGAGATCCTAAGGTCACCAAGCTGGACTCCCTCAACACCTTGACTGCGCCTAGAAATTCTGTCCATGAAGGTAAAGAACAGAATTGGTGACCAAGGGCAGCTTTGGCGGAGGCCAACGTTCACCATAAATAAGCTCGACTTACTGCTGGCAATGCGAACCAGGCTCCTGAAGTATTCCTGGAGCACCCCCCACAGGACACCACGAGGGACACGGTCGAATGCCTTTTCCAAGTCTACAAAGCACATGTAGACCGGTTGGGCAAACTCCCGTACCGCTTGGCCTGCCGGTAGCTGCTTCGGGAGTCCCGTAAGCCATCCATGCTTGATAGGACTCCTTTTTCAGCTTCACCTAACCCCCGGTGTCCACCATCGGGTTCGGGGCTTGTTGTCACGACTGGCACCGACCACCTTGGGGCCGCAACTATGACTGGCTGCCTCAGCAATGGAGGCACGAAATACGGCCCATTCGGACTCAATATCCCGGTCCTCCCTCGAGATGCAGGCGAAGCTCTGTCGGCGATGACCGTTGAAGACTCAACATACACGAGACTCTGCCAGACGTTCCCAGCACACCCTCACTACGCATTTGGGTTTGCCAGGTCTGTCCGGCATCCTTCCCCGCCATCTGATCCAACTCCTCACCAGGTGGTGGTCAGTTGACAGCCCAGCCCCTCTCTTCACCCGCGTGTCCAGAACATGCGGGCGCAGGTCTGATGATACGACCACAAAGTCGATCATAGACCTGCGACCTAGGGTGTCCTGGTGCCAAGTGCACTTTGTGACATCCTTATGTTCGAACATGGTGTTTGTTATGGACAAACTGTGATTTGCAGAGAAGTCCAGCAACAACACACCATGGGTTCAGGTCGGGGAGGCCGTTCCTCCCAACCACGCCCCTCCAAGTCACACTGTCTTTGCCCACATGGGTGTTGAAGTCTCCCAGTAGAACTATGGAGTCACCAGCTGTGTGGTCTCCAGAACCCCTCTGATAAACTCCAAGAAGGCTGGGTTCTCTGAACTGCCGTTCGGCGCATACGCACAAACCACAGTCAGGACCCTTTCCCCAGCCCTAAGGCGTAGGGAACCCTCTTGTTCACTGGGGATGACTCCAGCACAGAGGCACCAAGCCGGGGGGCTATTAATAAGCTCACCCCAGCTCGCCGCTTCTCCCCTGCAGCAACTCCAGAGAAGAACAAGGTCTAGCCCCACTCAAGGAATTTGGTTCCAGAGCCCAAACTGTGGGCTGAGGTGAGTGCGACTATATCTAGTCGGAATCTCTCCGCCTCTTCCACAAGCTTGGGCTCCTTCCTCACCAGAGAAGTGACATTCCATGTCCCAAGAACCAGATTTGGCCGCCGAAGACCAGGTCGCCTGGACACCTGCCCTCGACCACTGCCCAAATCGCATTGCACCGGACCCTTATACTTGCCCCTGCAGGTGGTGGGTCTGCGGGGTGAGTTCCAATGTTCCTGATTCGGGCTAGGACTGGCCAGGCCCCACGGGTGAAAGCCGCCTGGCCACCAGGCGCTCGCCTGCGAGCCTCTCCCCCAGGCCTGGCTCCAGGGTGAGGCCCCGGTGTCCCACGTCACTCCTGCAGTCACTCCTTTTGATATTCTTCATTAGGGTCTTCTGAATCACTCTTAGTCTGGCCCCTCACCTAGAACCTGTTTGCCTTGAGAGACCCTACCAGGGGCATAAAGCCCCGACAACATAGCTCCTTGGATCACTCGGGCACTGAAACCCCTCCACCATGAAAGTTATATTACACCTTTAAATAGGAATTGAAAGAGTCTCTAGCACAAATAAGGCAAGATCTAAGAGGCCTGCAAACATAGATTGATGAACAAATCACAGAATAATAGTCTCAAGAAGAGCCTCCGCATTGTGCAGTGATACCCAGGCACAACGGGATGCACAACCCTTAGGGTAAAAACCCTACGGAGCTAAAATGAATGCCCAAATGAATTATGTGATCCTCACAAGGCTACAAATTATACCCAGGTCTAATGGATGTTGCTTCATCAAAAACGGTAGATCTACAGTAGTGTTCCAAATAATACATAAATCCAAACGGAGGGCCAGAAGAGGCGAGAGTGCTTGTTTTATAAGATATTAAGGATCTGGATAACTATTAAATATCATATCACATATGGCAAAAAGATGTAGCCCGTAAACAAAGAATGATGCAGTTCGAATGACTACGTTCAAGAAGATTTGCATTGACAGCATTACCACCTGCTCAACAAGAAGTACTGGAATTAGGAACTCATGTGTCTGCATGCAGTGACATTCACTGTGCACAAAAGATGGCAGGACAGGAAAACCTGGTTATGGAAACCTTTGGCTAACCACACCTCAAACAATCGGACTGGAGAATGGTATTAGTCAGAACCACAACCAGGGAAAAGCAACTTATTTAAAGACATTTAACAACTGCTGTCCTTATGTTGAAGAATAATGTTAAAAGTGCATGGTGAATACGGAGAGGGGGTAGGATTAAAAAAGGTTTGCTTCTTTCCTATTCCTTTTCGGACACGTGGAACTGTGAATTGTAACATGAAGTATTCCAATGTAACCTGAATGCGTGTTTGAAATAAACTCAACCATAACCGTTCACCTCACAGATGTGGCATACAAAGATGCTGATTAGATAGCATGATTATCTCCTAGGTGTGCCGTAGACTGGCTGCAATAAAAGGCCACTGCAAAGTGTCCGGTGAGTATGCCCGCCATGCAAGAACTGTCATGTTTTTGACTTCAAGAAATTGTGTACAGATTTGTTAGATTTTTGTTGAGTGTAACAATGTTTTGTAGGAGGGTGGATGTTTATTTAATACCGTACCGTCATAATCTATTTTGCCATCATTGTTTTTGTCTCCGTCTTTCATCAGCTCCTCGATGTCGTCTTCAGTGATGGATTCTCCAGTGGACTCGAGCATGGACTTCAGCTCCTCTAGGTCTATGTATCCATCTCCATTCCTCAACACAACATAAACAACTCCTTTCATTAACGGCAACTTTGAGTTTTGGATGTGATAGGCTGACCCAAACCAGCCCTTCGTATGTCTTAATTTGTTTGTTTGGAAAACAAAGACAATTTGAAATGTACTTGTCGAACATGCGGAAAAGTTCCGCCAACTCCTCTTCTGATTTTCCTTTGCTCTCCTCCTTCATGCAGCGAACCATCATCACCAGGAACTCGTCAAAGTCCACTGTGCCGCTGCCTACGTACATCAGTATCGTAGATTTCATGAGCCGTTAAATCTTCCCACGATTCAAAGAAACTGAGTACTTTATGTACTTTGTGTACAAACAGCAAAAACAACTAAACTGCATGCTAACATACCATCTTCATCCACCTCATCAATCATCTCCTGCAGCTCTTCAGGTGTGGGATTTTGCCCCAGCATCCTCATCACCTTCCCCAACTCCTTGGTGCTGATGCAGCCATCCTCTGCATCTTGGATGAAGATGTCGAAGGCAGCTTTGAATTCTGAAAGGAGGGACTGATAAGTAGGTGGCAAAGAATTGAATAACCGTTTTTATTTTATGGAAACATGGCTTGGTAACAGTGGTGGCTGCTCTTATATCATAAATGTATTTAATTATTAATTCTATGTAAATTCTACCCTTCCTAGTCGTTTTAACAAAGACAAAGTCGCTAGGGATTGGTAAAGTCTCTCGATCAGTTCAAAACAACGTCAAGAACAATTCTGAAAATGCTCGAGTGAATATTTATACTTCAAGATCGCCGATTCGCTCATTTTACTGTCAATCAAAAAGGAATTCCCCGTCACGGCTCACCCAGTCATCATGCAGAAGCTGAGAGTCCGGGCCAGCCCACTGTCCCATAGAGTCCCAGTGACGCTCAGTGTCCAATGGGCGGGACAAAGCTCAGCAGTTAGTCAATGGAATGTACACTTAAAGCAATCGCCATTTCTTAATAATATTATTACACTACTTAGATATTGTAATTTGCTGCATGTATTGTACAAGAACCATGTGTTGTGCAGATTCAATACTGTACATTTTGCTGTATTCAGTCAGTATTAGTAGCACGGCAGTAAATGTGGTCGAGTTCTAGGTTCTTTGTGCAGTTTTGCATGTTTTCCTCGTGCTTACGGTTCACTGTTTGCTCCACAGTCCACAAACAGATTACCTCAATGCTTCTCCAATAGTGTGGCGGGCCTGTCAGAGGGAGCGTGGGAGGCAGGGAGTACTTTCAATATACTTTGATGTTTTTTATTATATCTTCTTTAATGTATTTTTTGAAAAAAAAGTTGTACTTTTTAGCTTTACTAATCAAAAAACAATGTTTTCTTTTAAAATTATGTCCTTTGGCTAAATTTTTCCCATTTTGCTGTGTTTATATATGTATATATGTATGTACATATATATATATATATATATACATATACTGTATACACACATATATACATATGCACATGTACACACACACACTTATATACTGTACACATATATACACACACACACATATATTTATATATACACTGCTCAAAAAAGTTAGAGGAACACTTTTTAATCAAAGTATAGTAACCTATCAGTCAAACTTCTGGGATATTGATCTGGTCAGTTAAGTAGCAGAGGGGGTTGTTAATCAGTTTCAGCTGCTTTGTTGTTAATGAAATCAATAAAACAGGTGCATCAGAGGGGGAACAATAAGATAGACCCCAAAACAGGAATGGTTTTCCAGGTTGATGCCACTCCTCATCTCTGTTGGCTGATTTTTTACTGACTGACTTTCTACTGCTGTAGTTTTTCCTTTGGCTTGGATCAGCATCTCTGTTGATAGCATGGTGTGCTATCTGGACATATATATATATACATATATATATACACATATACACTGTATATATATACAAATTATATATATATTTTTTTATTTGTATATATATATATATACACACACACATGTACATATATATAAATATATATATATACACACACATATACATATACATATATACATATACATATGTATACACACACATACATATATATATACACACACACGCACATACATATACAATACAGTACTGGCCAAAAGTTTGGACACATATTTTCATTCAATGTGTTTTCTCTCTTTAATGACTATTTACATTGTTAGATTATCAAAGCTATGAATGAAAACATGTGGAATTATGTACTTAACAACTTAACAAAAAAGTGTGAAATAACTATAATAATAAATATTACATAATAAATATGTCTTGTATTGTAAAACCATATTTTATGTCTTATTATTTTTTTCTGATAGCCCTGCAAATCCTTGGTGTTCTCTCAATAAGCTTCATGAAGTGATCACCTGAAATGGTTTTCACTTCACAGGTGTGCCTTGTCAGGGTTACTTAGTGGAATTCCTTGCCTTATTAATGGGTTTGGGACCATCAGTTGTGTTGTGTGTGTCCAAACTTTTGGCCTGTACAGTATTTTATATATATATATATATAAACTTAAAACTATTTATAAAACTTTCAACATAGTGTAATGGCCCAATAAAAAAAGGAACCACAGGTCTCATATAGCCCCAAGGCCGCACTTTGGACACTCATGACTTACATTGTCAATAGGCGTGAACATGAGCGTGATTGACTGTTTATGTCCTGTAATTGACAGGCCATACATAATGTCTGTCCAGGGTGCACCCCAACTCACCTGTGACCCAGACCATGGTAAGCAGTAAAAAAACATAAACTTCAGCAGTCAAATATTTAATATCTTAATAATAATTATAATAAAATGAAAAGCTGTTTAAGACTCATTAAGTAGAGTTTAAATGTTTGGTTCACTACGACAGTCCAATGATCAGAAAAGTGCATGATGCGAGCGGTGCAGATGGTAGGTGTATTCTCTCCTAGCATCCATTATTCTGGCTATAAACCATCCCAAAAGAGCCTGACCGCCTTTGTCACTGGCCTCTTTTACACAGACAAAACCGCGGAAGAATCCGGCAATAGACTGCCTTTGTACAGTACACTGTATATTGGCACAGCTGGATGGGATTTTGCATAGCGAACAGATATTTACATGGCATGGACTGGTCTGATTAAAAGGCCATTCTAATTATGATGCTTTTTCTCATGTAACACAATGACTCTTTCTCTGACACTAACCGCAGGAATGTCAAGAACCACTAAGGGCGAAAATAATGACAATTTGGACTGATGTGGACGACGGGATGTCCAGCCACTTCCTTAGCCTGCCATGTTGTCCTTGTGCCGTCCTTTCGCTCTGGTGTAATCCACTTGTGTCGCGTGTGGAACTGCGCTTTTTTTGTTTAGTCCGTCAAGAAAACACAGAGTTGCCCACTGGGATGAATCAAATCTATAGTTGAAAATGTTTTGGCGAGCCAACATCATTTTTACCTCTTTCCAAATCAAAACATGGGAATTGAACAAACTCAATGATTCGCTGTGGCGACCCCTGTTGGGATAAGCCGAAAGGAAAAGAAGAAGTCACAGATGATCTGAAACTATGACGACCCAAGACCACGTCTTGGGTTTTCCTCTGACATCAGAGATCAGTGGATGAATTCTTATCATTATTGATACCAACGGAAAACTACGCAAATACCCAGCAGCTGTAAGTGACTAATGATCTTATTTGGATCGGATGATAACTTCTGCCAATTTTTACGTAGTTTCATTTGCAATTCTGAAGAATACAGATATTTTTTGTTCCTTGAAATCACCATTAGGCTAGCCGGTGGTGGTGTTTTTAACGTTGAAAAAAAAATTAATCTTCAGCCGTCTGCATACAGTACCTTTACAGTAAAAGCAGAATCCCAAAAAGCTTCAATAATATTGAGAAATTTCAGCAAAGATATAAAGTAAATTGAATGTACTTGCTATCGTATTGATACCAAAACTTGTGGTATCACCATGTGATCATGTACTTGACAGATGGTCTAACATGGTGGTGGCCAAACTTCTTGACTCGTGGGCCTAATTGGGTAAAAAATATTTGGGACCATCTACATATAGGTGGCATCAAACGACATACTTGCTTTTAGTGCAATGAAACGAAAACAACACACATCCACAGCAAGTTAACACATCACACAAATCAACTACCTGCTAAACAACAACTAAGTGCTAAACACGTCACTTCAAACTGTTATTTCCAAATGCCCGCAAGGCATGCTGGGTGGTCCAGCTGCAACAACACTATGAACAATAAAACATTTGATATCAAGTGTACGCTAATTCCCACATGTTTTCTTATCTGACAGCCTCCTCAATATATTTTGCAATCAAGCAAAAATGTGACAAACACGGCAAAATGTGAAGAAAGAATACCACAAGCCACGCAGCATGCCTTGCGGGCTGTTTTTTTGGCATGGGTATTGTGCGTAGATATTTGTTTGTAGGCCCACATGGTGCAATAGTAGTTTCCATGGTCTAAAAAAAAAAATTGTTTTAAGACGCTTGGCGGGCCCCAGTTTGGACACTCCTGGTCTAAGATCAGCTACCCAAACATTGGCTGTAATAAAACACTAGAGATGCAGAAGCGAGGGTTTTCCCATCCGCCTGTATTTCATAACAGGCTGGCCGGCTCTGCATATTAGTGTTGCGCTGGCTTTTTTGCGTATAAGTTTTGAGTATAAGTTATAATTACCCAAAAAGCAAAAAGGGAATGATAACAGCTGAACCAAAAACAGTGTTTTTTCTAGAAGGACACTTTGAAAAATACTCTTACTGTTGACACATACTCTATGCAGGTGTAGTGGAAAAACTTCTAAATATGTGTGCATCACAGAAAAGCAAGAAAATCTTGAAAAATACTCTTACTGTTGACACATACTCTATGCAGGTGTAGTGGAAAAACTTCTAAATATGTGTGCATCACAGAAAAGCAAGAAAATCTAGCAAGGGTGTGTAGTGATTTTAAAGCCACAGTACATACAGTGTCTACCGTGGCACAGGTGGTACTACTTGTGAAGGGAAATGAAAAGGTGCTGGTTTGCTTACCATTCTTTTGCTCCTCGGTCAGGTTTTCAACCTAGAGGGAGCAACAAGGCGGGACAAACATCAAGAGTGGTGCGACACAATACACGCTAAGCATTATGAGTGATTTAAGTATCACGTTGCTGTCTCCACTTACTATTCCTGTTGTTGGGTGAGTGTACTGGAGTGATTGTCATGGGGTTATGTATGTGCGTGTATGTATGTGCAAGAGGTTTGGCGCACCATCAGCTGTTCCTTGAATGTTTTTGCAGCTGTTTTTTTCTATTGTTACACGGGGGATTAACCCTGGCTGCCTTTGATATGGTTGCACACATTATGACGGAACGTAGCGTAGCAATATTTCTTTGGTTTGCAAAATGCCCTCCGCTGCACCCCCCCCCCCAAAAAGAACATCAAACTAAAAAGCTCAATCCCATAAAGCGGCAACATCATCACAATTTAAGAGTGTACATTTCTCATTCTGTCATCTGTAAATGATAACACAATGATGGAAAAAAAGGCACTGCTGGAGTGTCACAAAGATACAATATGTATAAAAAAAATTCAGTCATTGCTTTCATCTGAAGTAATACAATCGATTATAATCCAACCGATGTGTACTTAATAAGTGGGTATGCTTAAGTACCTCTAACCAATGGAGTATGTGTACTTTTTAACCTATGACTGTCCACTGACTTGACATTGAAAGGGCCAAACGGTCACAATGGCTGCAAGCGCTGTGCACCTATGGAGATGGCTCAACTCATCTTTCTTACAGAACACACATTCAGTTCAACGCATGCGTCACGGGGTTTAATCTTGATGTGAACTTTTAGCAGAATTACCCGCGTGTACTTACCGCTGCTTTATATACGTCATCCATTGCTGCCGGTCCTTGCTGCTGCCTCTGACAAAATGCAAAACCGGTGCGCCTTCAGCGCTTGGACTCAAGACTATGGCATTAAAAAAAGCGTATGACCCATCCCACAAAACTAGAGAGGGAGCGGGGGAGGGGCTGATTGACAGAAACAGAGAGTAAAATAAGGGCCCTATAAATAGGAAACAAAAGACGCCACCTATCAAAAAGTCAAGCTGAAATAGTTTTAAGTTCAAATTTAATCCATCCCTTCTTTGCCGCTTATCCCGCTTAGAGTCACAAGTAAGCTGGAGCCTATCCCAGGGAATTTTGGCAAGAGGCAGAGTACGCCCTGGGCTGGTCACCTGTCAATCAGAAGACACATATAGACAAACGGGCATTCATACTCACACACGCACACAGAGCAGGGGTCTCAAACCTGTGGTCCGAGAGCTGCAATGCACATTTTGTGCCCCCCTATTTGACATTCAAGATTAGTGAGGTCCACGGACCCTTTATGACTTTGAGTCAGACTGCTATGCTGAGTAATGACCCCGTTTCTAATGTGTTTTCAAGCTCATTGAGCGTTCCCGTTTGGCAATTGCTTACCCAAATACTGTAAAGAGTACTTCCTGTAAGCAAGCTCAAGTGCATGTCTTGGGCATCACAAGAGCGCCATGAAATGATATTTTTATATTTCAATCAGTTATTATTATTTTTCTGAAACATTTAGGCTGAGAAGCATTGTCATCCGGGAGAGACTCGGAGTAGAACCGCTTCTCCTCCGCATTGAGAGGAGCCAGATGAGGTGGCTCGGGCATCTGGTTAGGATGCCTCCCAGACGCCTCCCTGGGTGTTCAGGGCACGTCCGACCGGTAGGAGGCCTCGGGGAAGACCCAGGACACCTTGGGGAGACAATGTCTTTCAGCTGGCCTGGGAACGCCTCGGCATCCGCCGGGAAGAGCTGGAAGAAGTGGCCGAGGAGAGGGACGTCTGGGCTTCCCTGCTTAGACTGCTCCCCCCGCGACCCGACCTCGGATAAGCGGAAGCAAATGGATGGATGGATGGCATTTATGACCTACCGCAGCTGATGCTTAAGACGAGGTTTGGGATATATCTTTTCTATACTGGTATGTATACTTCCGATGGTAAGAAAATGACTTATACTAGTATTAAGCATCAATTCAAATGGAAAGAAGCAGAGTTGATGTTGTGTTTTTCCTGCGACTGTGACCCACGTCCTGCGTATACCAAAGCAGAGACAACAAATAAGAGAAAATTAGCATGGCTGAAGGCGGAGGAGAAGCAGAGACTATAAACCAAGGATCTTCAATTAAAATTGAGGAGTGTTTGTTTATGCAGTTTTTTCACAGCAAATTTCCAAACCTTATTTTGACTTAAATTGCATCAAACCGACTCATATGAATATCAAATGTAATGAAACCCTGCACATGAATATCTCTTGAAGATGAACAAAGTATCTATCTATCTATCCAGTAGCGAGTCTACGTTGGAATACTCCCCGGGCGAGACCACTTTTTCTTGGTCTAGTGGTAGTTAATATTGGGATTTGCCTGAATTTGTCACCCAATTTCTCTTTTTGTATACCTGAGTAAGATCTTAGCAGAAACTCTCCTGTCAGTGAAATATGTTTTGTTTTGTTTCCATAGCCATACAATCGTTTTGGTACTACGCCGAAGTTGGCTCCCGATTCGCCAGCCTCCGATTCACCACATAAGAGCAATTGAGGTGTTTCCTGTTGGTGTGTATGCAAGAAAAGGGACATAACTTCAAAATAACCCTTCAGTAAGTTCCTTGGTCAATATCTTTTGTTGTACAGCAGAGGTCATCATTGTGCATCGGTGTATGTGAAGGCATTGGGCATACAGTAGTGTTCAAAATAGGGGTGTAACAGTTCACATGGATGTAATGAACCGTTTCAGTTTTGCATGTTCAGTTCGGTCCACTTGCGTAACGTTTCGTTCATATTTTATGCTATTTTTCTTTTATTCAATTTATTACTACGGTGATGTAAGCGCGCCGGAAAAGTCCTGGCCGAGTTTCCGCATGGACTCATCCAGGAGTCGGACTCTACTGACTGATGGGGGGAACGCTGGTAGCTCAATCCTAGCAAATGCCAGCCAGAAAGCTGAGTTGGAAGAGGCACTACATCTCCCAGTTCCCAATGGTGAATGACGTAGGGAGTAGTGGTGGGAAAACAGAGCGGACACAAACATGGAAGGAGCCCAACGGTAGACTATGGGTGCATCGTGTATGGAAGAGCGGCCAGCAACCCTTGAGAAGTAGCATAGAATTCAGTACCGTGCTTTAAGGATTAGTGTTGGGGCAGTTAAAACAAGTCCTGCAAATGCCTTGTTAGTGGAATCTGGTGAGTTACCGTTATGTCCAAGCCAAACTATCACTTGTTTACTGGTCAAAGCTGAAGGGATCTGGTGTAGAACAACCTGCAACAAGACTACCCGTGGAATGTTGGGAGTACACACAAAAACAAAAATGGAAAGGTTTTGGATGGGTCGTGGAAAATATAGCTGCACAGTTTGGATTGAACAAGGTGGAGTATAGTCCTGTGTTAGTGTGGGGAGATGTTCCACTTTGGATATTACCTTCACCAGATGTGGCCTGTACATTAATAGAGAGAAGGGAAGGGATGGAACGGAGTTGATTTGATAGTTACCTCAATATTTACACAGATGGTTCAAAGGACCCAGTATCTGGGCATGTCGGGACAGGCGTATATATCCCAGAGTTCAATGTTGCATTTCGCAAAAGAATTACCAATAACTTGTCAGTATTCACAGCAGAGGTAGTAGCCATCATGCGAGCATTGCAATGGATAAAAGAGATGCAACCTGTGAGGGCAGTCATTTGCTCAGACTCTGCTGCATCTATGAAGAGCTTAAATGCGAAAAAAAACCCGTAGAGATGACCTGTTGTTGGAAGTGCATTCATCCCTTTACCGAATACGGAGGGCAGGTGTAGTCGTAGCGTTCTGCTGGATCCCCGCAAATGTTGGTATAATGGGCAACGACGGAGCGGACAAAATAGCAAAGAGTGCACTGAAATGGTCAGAAAATGAGTTAATTAATTTATCCGTTTGAAGAGGGCAATCAAAATCAATGATCACTATGGTAAATAAGGGGACTTGGCAGACGCTATGGGACATAGGGAGAAACGGCAGACACTTGTTTAATGTACAACAATCCATAAATAGTGAGGAATTCAAAGGAAGTATCTATTCTCAGCTTAGATTGGGGCACACCAGTTTGAGGGCAACATTGTTTGTAGTAGGCAAAGTAGAGTCAGATAAATGTGAGGTATGTGGGGTCTGAGAAAATGTGCAGCACGTGTTAATAGAACGTAGGAAATACATAACACAGAGGAATATTTTAAGGGATAAATTGTACTGTCCAGGTAGGGGCTGGAATTTACAGGGAATATTGGGGAAGGGTGACAACTATAAGGAATGTAGTTTGTCAGTGTTAGTCGTTTTTGAAAAGACAATGCCGAATGAAATACGTAAGGATGTATGAATTTTAGGGTGAGGGAGTATATCCCACAACCAATAAGATGCTTCCAATGCCAGAGAATGGGACACACAGCACAACAGTGCAAATGGAGGCAAAGGTGTGCAAAGTGTGGTGGAGAACACGACTATGGGAAGTGTGCTAGTGATGCCAAGCCAAAATGTTGTAACTGTGGGGGAGATCAGAGTGCTGCCTATGCTGGAAGTCAAGTTCAAACACATGCCAAAGAAGATATAAAATAGAGAAGAAGGTTTCATATGCAGAGGCAGTGAAGAAAATAGGCATGTGTTCAATCAAGCAAAATAAACTAACAGAGATCACAGAAAGTTAACTAAAGTCATAATGGCACTCCACATCTAACAATGGAATACATTAAGTCTGAAAGCAAGTGGTCGAGAATTGAAGACATATATATGTGTGCAAGAAACATGGCTTAGACCCCATCTGGACGTTGTGTTATATGGATATAAATCAGTGAGATCTGACAGAACTAAAAACCAAGGTGGAGGATGTGCACCGTTTGTAAAGGAGGGAATAACATTTTTATAATAACACCTATAATAGAAATAGAATGTGTGATTATTGAAATGTATCACCGAGATAGAAATGCAATCACTATTAATATATATAAGACCAATAACTAATGTACCTATCTGGTTATTTCCAAAGCCTGAGATAGATCTAGATATAATAGAGATAAAGAATAAGTGGCAAGCTAGTGAAAAAGGAGCCAAAACAAGGAAGAAACAAATATTACGGTTAGTTAGATGAATCAAAAAGTGAAGAAGGGAATGTCGGTATTAGAGTTTATGTATCATCAATACATTACGGCATTGCAACAAGATTACCAGATCAGCTTTCGGTATATACAGCATCATTGATGCAATCATCATTGGCCTGCACTATACAAAAACTTATTAATGCACAAGGGGTGAAGAGGAAAAACAAAAAGAGGAAACTGTTTTAACTAGGTTAATGTTTGATCACAGTGAGTTCAATAAAACATTGTTTTTGGTAGGTAAATGCAAATCAGAAATCTGTTTGGCGTGTAAAGATATGGAAAATGTGGAACATATATTGATACATTGCAAGAAATATGGGCAACAGCTAAGCAAAGGGAAAGGATAGTTAAGATAGGAAAGGAATGGAGCATTTAGGTTATTCTAGGAACAGTTGGTGAGGCGGTTGGAGACGCAGGGGGCGGTGATAGAGTTTTTAAAGAGCACAGATTATATAATAGAGTATTATTATTTATTGATTGATTTACTATTATTATTTATTACTATTTATTTATTATTTATTTACTACTATAATAGTAGTATTATAGATATATATATAATTAGTATTAGCACAAGCATTAATATTATTATTAAAATGAATGAATGAATATACGTCACATTATCTGAAAACGTGTAAAATCAATTGATTGGATGGTTTAGTGAGGTCCTCGGATCGGCCCCGCCGGGGTCGGCCTATGTGGCAGCGAATGTTACAAGGAAGAAAAGCACCTTCGTGCAAACACCGATGGCTCCAGCTCACGACCTCTGTTGAAAATGTGGATTTTTCTTGGCCACAAACTCAGTAGTTGCATTTGTCATATCCAGGCTGTCGCTAAGAGTTCAGAGTTTACGGTTGTAACTTGTTCATCTGTAGTTGTATTTGTGATTTTTTTTATGCAAGTTTATTTGCAACTGTCAGTTGTATTAAGTGATGCATTCCAATGTCTTTATTGGCACGTTCGAATACAATTAAACCATTACCATTTGGTTAGTATTTTTCTATTTAAAAAGAGTCTGAGTTTTTTGAAATATCACCCAAATTAGTCGCTTTAATTTAGTTTAAAATATACATTGTATTTTTTTAATAAAAGCATTTGAAGTCGTTCTTCTTTCTTTTTCTGCCTTTTTTGTACCGAAAATTAACCCAACCGAACACTTCAAGGAACTGAACCGAACCGATCATACATTTTAGTGTACCGTTACACCCCTAGGACCATGACTAACAAGTTACCAGTAGCTGCAGTAGATTCTCAGAAAACAAACAAGATCCAGCAAAAATGACACGCAGGCTCTTAAGGTTGTGCAATTTGGCAATCAATTAAAAGGGGGTTTAAAAATATATTTTTTTAAAGCAGCGTAGCATTCAATCAGTGGTCAATTTTGTGAAAAAAACTGGAGTGAATCAGGTGGCCCCTATTCAAGGATGAAACCAGCACTTGTTGAACATGCATTTCTTTTTGAAAGCCTGAACAAAATGGGTCGTTCAAAACATTGTTCTGAAGAACAGCGTACTTTGATTAAAAAGTTAATTGGAGAGAAGAAAACTAATTAAGAGGTGCAAAAGTATTTTTTCTGCTCAGCTAAAATGATCTCCAGTGCCTTAAAATGGAGAGCAAAGCCAGAGACACTTGGCAGAAAACGGAAGACAACTATCAAAATGGATGGAAGAATAATCAGAATGGCAAAGGCTCAGCCAATGATCAGCTCCAGAATGATCAAAGACAGTCTTGAGTTACCTCAAAGTACTGTGACATTTAGAAGACGTTTGTGTGAAGCTAATCTAATACAAGAATCCCCCCCAAAGTCCCTCTGTTAAAAAAAAGTGATATGCAGAAGAGGTTACCATTTGCCATCAACTGGCCTAAAGAGAATTGGAGGAACATTTTGTGGACTGGTGAGAATAAAATTGTTCTTTTTGGGTTTAAGGGTCGCAGACAGTTTGTGAGACGACCCCCAAACTCTGCATGGTGGTGCAAGCATCATGATATGGATATATGTTCTTCCTACTATGGTGTCGGGCCTATTTATCACATAGCAGGGATCATGGCTCAGTTTGCATATGTCAAAATACTTGAAGAGCTCATGTTGCCTTATGATGAAGAGGACATGCCCTTGAAACGGGGTGTTTCAACAAGACAATGACCCCCAACACGCTAGTAAACAAGCAAAATCTTGGTTTCAAACCAACAAAACAGAAGTTGCAAAAATGCTGCTTTCTTGGAACAACAGCTGAAAAGTGCCACAAGTTGGTTGACTCCATGCCGCGCAGATATGAAGCAGTTATTAAAAAAAACCCTGTTCTCATACAACTAAATATATTTAGTCACGGGGTCAGCAGTCTCAGTATGGAATATATTTTAGTTTAGCGATTCACAGGATTGCCAAATCCTAGAAACAAAAAGGTTTGCACAAAATAGTTTTGAGATTAAGTCAAACAGCAGACACTGCTATTTTTTTGAACACCCACTTACAACTAATTGCCCAATTGCACAGCGTTAAGAGCTCATGAATGCTGGGTCTTGTTGGTTTTCTGAGAATCTACTGCACCTACTGGTAACTTATTTGCC
Source organism: Oostethus manadensis (assembly GCA_024372805.1). Lineage (NCBI taxonomy): Eukaryota > Metazoa > Chordata > Actinopteri > Syngnathiformes > Syngnathidae > Oostethus > Oostethus manadensis. The sequence continues at coordinate 2,995,939 of QODF01000033.1, read as the reverse complement.
ATGTGGCAATAAAAATATACTAATAATAGTGATTAATACGGTTAGTCACATTGGACTGCTGTTTTTTTAACACTACTGTACTGCATACTGTATTTACCTTTTGCATTCATCCAACCTGTCAAAACCTTTCTGTAAAGTACTGAAGTCTTCACACTTAAAAATAGATACATAAATTACATGTGACATAGTAGCCTAATGTAAATATCACCATAGGTAACACTATTTGTCAAAAGTACACAGTCATGCTTGATGAAAAACGTGCATTGATTTTGATTTCATAGAAAATGAAGAATGATTACAAGATGTATTCAATTCTGGTGACTCGTCTTTTCACAACAGGACAGGCTGGATTCTTGCACTTTTGCGCAATTTCTGTTTTCAAGAGATACTCAAGTCGGCATGCAGCCATGTCTTCCTCTGTCCCATAAGCATCCCACAAAGTCCCTTTAAATCGGCCATTGGTGTTTAGCCACAATAACCTCCCCTGGGAGGCCACTCCTTTTTTCCCAAAAAGTTCATGTACTTGTAGTAAGGTGGTGGTCCAATGATACGAACTTTCACTGAGGTCCGTTTTAATGCCAGGTCTCCTCTTAATTGCCATATGTCCACATGTATTGACAGTCTTTGCTGCTCTATCAACCCTTCTCCTCCCCAGTATGGACCTGTCATTTTTGTGGTGGGTGTTGTACTGCTGTAACTCTTGTGTGAAACTATGTCTTTGGATGTTTTGGGCTGGCAAATGTTGCAGATTTTGCCCCAAAATACTTTTTGGTTGGAGGAGGGGAGTTGAAGTACTTAGATTTTCTCTTTTGAGTAGTTTGCTTCTTCCATGGTGATAGTGGAAGGCAGTCTGGACCACCAATTTTCCTCTCCCTCTTCATTGTTGCTTGGCTGTGTCATCTGTCCAAAGCACAACCTCCTTTTCACCTGGTCCTTACTTTCAGATGATTTGGGTGGGTTTTTCTGGCACATGAAGGACAGCGCCATGGGGAGATGGCAGCTGTGTCTTGAGTACTTTGAAATGCCACACAAAAATGATGAAACCGGTGTTGGCAGACGTTGCACTGGGCATGCGGTTCTTCGGGATTGATTGGCTGTTTACCAAATGCAAAATAAGTTTCAGCAGAACATGCAACGCTGTCACTTTGAACGCTGTCTGGACTTAGCTTTTGCTCAAATGTGGTAGAAATGTCTTTGACAACAGCACAACGTTTGTCCTTCGTCTCACATCTTTTATGTCTATGTTCCCCAACGTACCTCATTTTGTGAGGTACTCTTTATGTTCTGCCTCCACAAAACTCTTGTTCTACTTTCTGTCCCTGTGCCATACACTGTAAAGCCACTTTTTTTTTTAAACATTTGTCTCCTTGAATATTTTGGCTGTCAACTTTTCCAACACTTTTTGATGTAATGTTCAAAAGCTGACAGTTCTCTTAGTACTTTGTCCTCTCCTCCTGACTGTCCATTAGTCTGGATAGCCATTTGCCCTTTGTCCTTTTTTTAATTTCTCCATTTAAAAGAAAAGAAAAACACAATTATTTATAATGAATACTTTAGCAACAGACGGCTCTTTCAACATATAATTTTAATTTCCTAGGTATTAACCAGGTCATACATAAACTTCAGGCTACTAATAGAAGAACGTTCTTCATCAAGCAATGCGCTGGGCATCCGAGCCTTATGTTGCACTTCCATCATCTCACCACCCTAAGCTCCTCAAAGTCACCCAAATTTCCATAAGTACAATTCTCCTCCCTGAGCCACCACCTCATCGTGGTGGAGGAGTTTGCGCGTCCCAATGATCCTAGGAGCTAAGTTGTCGCGGGCTGTCATGCCCCTGGCAGGGTCACCCATGACAAACAGGTCCTAGGGGAGGAACCAGACAAAGAGTGGCTCAAAAGACCCTGATGATGGCTAAAAACAATGGACTTTGTTTTCCCTCGCCCAGACGCGGGTCACCGGGGTCCCCCTCTGGAGCCAGGCCTGGAAGGTGGGGCACGATGGTGAGCGTCTGGTGGCCGGGCCTGCACCCATGGGGCCCGGTCGGGCACACCCCGAAAAGGTAACATGGGTACCCCTTCAAAAGGGTCGAGTGCAAAGTGAGCTGGGTGACGGAAGGAGGCGGAGGCCTTGGCAGTCCGATCCTCGGCTACAGAAGCTAAAATAAAAATTATAAAAGAAAATTCCCCCTTGTATCTTCTTTGTCAAAATTGATACACTCATATTCTGCACCTTTGAATATCAACACAAATTTAAAAAACAAGCGTAAATGCTTCAACAGAGTTGGTGCCCTTTTTGAAATATTAGTAGATGAAAAATCAAAATGGCATTTGCCTGACTTATGATTGATGATGACAGGACTTAAAAAGATTACAATACTTTTTATATTGGATTGTGCCAGTTAATATGTCAGTATTATGCTAGTAAATCTAACCTGCATTTGGGAAAAGACAAGTATACAAATGTGTACAACAGGGTTCTGTACGTATGGCGATATTTTGGCCCCTATAGTTTAGGTCAAATAGTTTGGGAACAAACTTAACTGACCGGATTGTAGCACTCCGGCTAATGGAATGACAAGAGTGCCAAAATTAAAGGGAATACATGTGGAAATATAAAGAGACTCAATAATACAAAAATATATAAATGTAGCCATATTGTGATTCCATTTTGTCTTTGCCATGTTTTTGTCTTTTCCTTTTGATGATTGCCTTTGCATTTATCAGATGGCTTACGCCAGGGGTCCCAAACTCGTGCCATGGAGGGCCGAGACCTTGCAGGCCTTCTTTCCAGCCGGGCACTACAGCAGGGGATTTTAATGATCAACACCTCCTTCAATTTTAGGGAAGGAGCTCCTCAATTAAAGCGGCTGCTTTATTGACCGGCTGAAAAGAAAACCTGCAGTGTCTCGGCCCTCCATGGCACGAGTTTGACACCCCTGCATGTGTCAAACTCGTGCCATGGAGGGCCAAGACATTATGTATGTGTATATATACAGTATATATAATAGATATGTCCTCTATTGATGAGGAAATAGGATTGATGAGCACCTTCCCTTAAACAGAAGCAGGTGTTGATTAATAAAAACATTTCCTGCAGTGAGCGACTGAAAGAGAACCTGCAGTGTCCCTGCCCTCCGTGGCACACGTATGGCACCCCTGGCGTAAGGCATCCGGTAAATGCTGAGACAATCATCAAAACGGGGCAAATAAACACCAAAATGGGCAAAACAAAGACAATGCATAAAAAGCGATGACAAAATGGAATTACAATATGGCTATATTTGTATATTTGTGTATTATTGATTCTCTTTACGCTTCTGCATGTTTTTCCTTTACCTTTTGGCACTGGATTCCTGAGCAATGAACACATGCTGGGCCGTCCATTCACTTTTACAGGTTCAGTTTTCTCTCTAACTTTTAAGCAAGCCGTCTGTAGCACTCTGTGTTGTTACCTGTGTGATAGTTTAGTTGCACTTTTATGCCATAGTTCCGGTTTTATGCTCTTATTTTGTAGTTTTTCTTCTTTTGCCCCTGATTTAGGTTCACATTCCAACGCACCTGCCCCTCATTTGCGTTTGATTATGTAGTTGGGCCTTTGGCGAGGTTTGTAAAGCAACGGTGACGGCCAAAGGTAGGAACACAACACATTTGTTCTACCGTCTCAAACACAAGGTTCAGTACGAGGGGTTTCATATCCGCTTGTCCGGGTCCGGGTCACGGGGTCAGCAGTCTCAGTATGGAAGACTTCCCGGTCCCCAGTCACTAGCTCCAGTTCTACTCATTCATGCTCCATACTCGTAATGGACAATATAGAGCAGTATTACTGTTTTGCGATTTGCAGTTGCTACGAAAGTGTATATTTGAATTCTGAATACTTGGCACTGACCTAGTTTGGTAGACACTAAATGCACTTGCTGGTTTGCAGTCTGGTACCAATAAATGTGCCTTACAATTGGAGACATGATCCGGGTGAACTTCATTATATGAAAAAATATTGTCATACACGCTAAGGCCCATCTTGTCCAAAACTACTTGAAACAGCTTCTGATGGTGTTTGTAGTCAAGTTAGTGACTTGGATTAGATGTGATTCCGGAGTCATTACAGCCTCACCCAAACGCTACCTCTAGTTGAGTTTGAGACCCCTGGATTAACCTTTCATGACTGTATTTGGGACATGGAAGGAAGCTTGAGTACCCCACGAAAACCCACAAGTAAAATACTAACAATACCCTGAGGTACCAAAGACCAAAATGTACAAAAACTGAGGCATTTTTTCCCTTAGGGAATATTGTAATTCTACACCCCAAAATATGAACAAAAATACATTTAATTATTATAGTTTTACATGCAGAAAACAATGCCAAATGATTATGCATGACGAATGGGCGCAAGTTATTGTTGACGCAGACTTCCAGTACATCCTGGCAAGACCAAACAGAATTATGTTTCTCACCTTGTTTATCAAGTTGTGGACATTTGCAACGTTCCTTGACCCCGTGGCATGTTATGTAGCAGTTACACTTTCAAAAAAATGCTCAGACAATTTGTTTGGGCAGTAGATTTCACAAAACGCCACAATACAGGGCAAACACAAATGTTAGTTAACCACAGTCGTGCAAACCCTTCACCAAAATCTTAACTTTGTTTTTCTTTTCGTTGTTGTTCATCTTGATACTTTTAGTCATTGCTGTAGTCCTGCACAGCGGCTTGTATGATGCTCTCGTTTCCGCTACTCACGCCATTTAAAAAATAAGACTTTTTTTCATGACTGTAATTCATTAATTGCAGTCACTCACGGCATCGGCGGGGGCTTGGAACGGAGCTTCACATTAATGGTTGTTGAATGTGTCTTAGAATGGGTCCTTTGAATCCCTTTTCTTTTGACTAACCACATGCACATAAACCTGTTCCTCGGATATTATACTAGATGTACCACATGTAGGGGTGTAAATTGTGTCGTTGCTTTTACGCCTTTGCAGTAGTGAACCCCATTAGTGTCAAGTTGGAGAAATAGGCCTAGGGAGCATTTGGGAGAATTAGGTGCTTACCTCAGGAGTACCCCGGCTGGGGTGATATCTGAGGGACAGAGCCAACCCCAGGGGACATAACTTTGTCATGCCCCCCCAATTTGAGAATATAAAGAGTCATTTATTTACAATTTTACATTTACATTTTATGTACAAACCACTATATGAGACTCCATGATACCTGCCAAACGTTTCCCACTGCCCTCTCTCACCTCCCCACAGCCCCGATGGGGGCCCCACCCCACTACTTGAGGAGCACTGGTCTAAGCTAACATGGACGTATGGACGTTTTGTACTCACAACTCAAATTCTATTTCAACCACTTCTTAGTCTTAGTTGCTGTCCCTTATATGTCCAAATACTCGTGTGAAAATAGATCCACAGCTAGAGAGAGCTATTTTGAATGTGCCATGTCCTTGACTGGAAATAGCAGTCCTCTGACAGTGGCCATGTAATGTAATCACCGCTGTGGGGGTAACACAATACAAGACCGACAACAACATCATTGGCAGCAATTGTTGACTACATTTAAAAGTCAGAAGTCGAGCATTTCCATTTAGCCCTGTCTTCAGTGAAGGGATTTGACTGGTTTTAGAAATAACACAATTCATGTTCTTCCCCGATGGTGCATAAGCACACAGTCATTTAAAAAGATTAAATAAAGATTTAATTAAATTACATTAACGACACTGATTTATTTAATAAATAATAAAAATACTTAAAAATTATAAATAAAGATTGCACGTGTATTTTCCTGGCTGGTTACTGCCATGCATTCTTCAAAAACATTAAAACAATAACAATTTGAGTTTGATTTTTGGGGGTACTTTTTAAGAAATTACAGTTTCTATACATTTTTTTTCTTATTATTTCACTTCCAGGGTGTACCCCGCCTCTCGGCCAAAGTCAGCTTGGATAGGTTTCCGGCTCCAACGAGCGGTATAAAAAATGGATGAATGGATGAATGGATGGATCTGAAGGTGTCATCAGCCATATAAACCAATGTTATCAATGGATGTACATTTCTCCAATGTGTTTCCTCTTAACATAAACAAAAGAATGATTTTAAAATAGGTACATGAAAATGATTGATGTACATGTACGTTTTTAATCTTTTGAATATATGCTATGTTAGGATTCAAGGGTTATGAGGAAGAAAAAATCGAATGCTAATAATAATAATAATAGTAATTATTATTATTAGTAGTAGTAGTAATTACACACTTAAAGATAGTTTAAAATGTTTATTACTATATAATTTCATTATACACGTAGTTTCTAATACAATGTCATAGGTAAAATAGAGTTAATACATAAAATAGTACTAATATTAACAATATATACTGTATGTATATAATAATAATAATAATTCAGCAGCAGCTTTTTTCCTGATAATCTTCTGATGTCCAGTAGATGGCAGTAATGTCCCTTTAAAGCAATTGCCGACCGTCATTGAATCTGAGTAGTGAGAAAAGGGGCGGAAGGAGATCAAGTATAACAAAATATTCATTCATTTTCTATACCGCTTATTCTCATTAGGGCCGCGGGGATGCTGGAGCCTATCCCAGCTGACTTTGGGAGGGAAGCGGACTGGTCGCCAGTCAATCGCAGGGCACACTTTCACAAACAAACACTCACACTCTAATGGACAATTTAGAGTGGCCAATTAGAGATGCCCCACGGGGATTCGAACCCTGAACCTCCTGACTGCGAGGCCAACGTGCTGCCCATTGATCCACCGAAATATTTCAAATGCTGACTTTAACATGTTTCTTTTCATTGTACGGTGCATATAAGTTATCGACGCACAAATTATCATCGCTCAAGCCTGGCGTGTCTTTTTTCCAGTAGTGGAGCCCTCGCGCTTTTGTGACTACCAATAAAGTTTTATTATTCAAAGAGGGCCAGGGAGGAAATGAACGTACTGTAAACAGGAAGTACTTTCATTTTACACTAAAGTCCAGGTGGTGTCCGCTGAGGGGCCTCAAAAGCAGCCAAGCAAGCTTCATCCCTGCCAAATAGGCGCCGCAGCACCAAGTAAGAGCCTCGCCACGTTTGTAAGAACTCATCATTGAGTGGGAGCTTTAAAAGCGTCTCCCTGTCCACGAAGGAGCCTCGCGGGATGACGCGTCGGGCTAGCTTAGCGTTAGCCGCGTCGGCGTACCTGCGGCGTTATAACTCCTGCGGGGCGGCGAGGAGCGGCACGTGCCGTGTCCGGTCCAAAAGGCGAACACGACCGATTCCGGCTACGCACTCGACTCGAAAGAACGCAGTTAGCAGTTGGTGGCGTCGGCTACGTTAGCCGGGGTCACCAGCACGACCGACACGGGCACCTTTTGATGCTTTAGTCACTTTAAAGTGTGTGGGTCAGGGGCCGGATTTGTTGTACGTGTGGCACCTGAAAACAACCATGTTGCCCCTTTTCCAGTGATTTCACTTTGGGCTATGATAGAAATGTCACCAGCAGCAGGCGAACGACGTTTGGTTTGTTGATAAATTAGACATCTGCATCTCAATAAATAGGAAACTCTTGTAAACGTTAACTAACTTATGGCAGTAGTTGAAAAAGTTCAATACATTCGCTATACTCGCTGTGAAATACAATGCCTGGCCAAAACGCGAGGTTGCTGCAGCTGGTCAGGTCTAGGTTCAGCAACACTTTGTGCTCAAAGAACGAGGTCGGCCGACCACCTGAATATGCAGAATGAGCAGGTTATTCCATAACTGGATTTCCCCCCCCCCATATTCCTAGATGACAATGCCAGGATTCATCAGACTCAAATTGTGAAAGAGAGGTTCAAGGAGCATGAGACATCATTTTCGCACATGGAGTCCAGACCTTAACCCCATTGAGAATGTTTGGGATGTGCTGGAGAAGGCTTATCGCAGCGGTCTCAGACTCTACCATCCTCAAGGCGAGATCTTGGTGAAAAATTAATGCAACACTGGATGGAAAGAAATCCGGTTACAATGCAGAAGCTTATCCAAACAATGCCACGGCGAATGCGTGCCCTAACCAAAGCTAAAGGCGGTGCAATGCAATATTGGAGTGTGTGATCTTGTTTTTTGGTTGCAACTTTTTTTTTTTGGGCCAGGCAGTGTATTTTATGAATGTGTTTCATAATAAGTTTGATTATTATAACTTACAGCTAATAAACCCCCCATATTTAGTATCTCATCAAGTTCATTATTGCAAACTATTGCTTTGGGCTCTAATCCTGAGCCTTCTGAACCTTTTATTGGCCTCTTAGTTTCTGAATTAAATTAAAAAACAAATTAAAACAAACGTTTGCACAAGATTTATGGTGATGCACTTGTAAATGGTTGCCCGTCTCGCATATTTTTCGCACATGGACGCAACAAAATGACAGTTACAAATCAGCGACTTGATTGTAGCCAAAGTTAATAACATTATCATTCTTATTTTGTCCTTTGCAAATCCAACTCTTCACAGTTTCCCTTCATTTGGGGATGACGCCGTCTGAGTGGAATTGCTCACATGGTCTTGTAAAAACATCAAAACAGTAATGATGAATGATGACAGTCAACACGAAGAGGAAAATAGAACAAAATGTCTTGTGTTTGTTGGTCTAAAGTCCATGATGGTAAGATATACTTTGGGACCAAACCTCCATTCTCCATCACAAGCGAAATGAGTGTTTAAATACAACGAAATGCAAGCAGCCGGACAGGTGACTTAGTTGTAACAACTCCTTTGGTACTGTTGTGTGTAATGTGTGTAAAAATAAATGTGCATGTGTTCCACCTCTTGTAGGTGGAGCAGAAGACAGCAGGAATCGTTTTTGACACCTGCATTGTACTATTTGGTCCCTGAGATGACATCACAGCAGCCTCAACTCCACGCCGGGGCTCTTCATCACCAGGTTGCCCACAATGACTCAGCACAGCAAGCCCAGCCTCATATTCAGGCTCATCCACTTGACTCAAACCAGAGCGGTGCCACCGCTGGCCGCATGAACAGCAGAGCTCTTCCACGTCGGCCCGGGTGCTCCAGTTTGCCGTCAACTAGCGGAGTTTCTTCCTACTTTGTGAACTCCAGCGTATCCAGAGGATCAAGGAGTTATGAGCCTTGGCCTGAGGAGGCGGTGGACAGGTCACATGGTTTGAACTCTCTGCACCGCATGTTTGACATAGTTGGAGCCCAGCTCACACACCGGGACGTTAGAGTACTGTCTTTTTTGTTTGTCGACGTGATTGATGAGTATGAGCGCGGCGGCATCAGGAGTGGAAGGGATTTCTTGTTGGCCCTGGAGCGCCAGGGTCGCTGCGACGAGACCAACTTTCAACACGTGCTCCAGCTTCTGAGGATTATCACGCGCCATGACCTGTTGCCTTATGTCACACTTAAGAAACGGCAGGCCGGTAAGTGTCTGCACCTTCGTGACGTAAATTCAGCCTTTATTGGAGGACACACATTCACTCAAACCATATTTGATATTGTTCAACAAAGCAGGGTCCCACTAGATCAGGGGAAATTTATTGCAGCTGCTAGTTGTTTACTTGGTTTTTGTCCTATTTCTGAATGTTTTTTTTTTGCGTGTAGACAACTTCATTCATTCATTTTCTATACCGCTTATCCTCATTAGGGTCACGGGGATGCTGGAGCCTATCCCAGCAGACTTTGGGCGGGAGGCGGGGTGCACCCTGGACTGGTCGCCAGCCAATCGCTAGGCAGATACCACATAATGTAAAATCTTCCAATTGTTTTACTGAAAAAAAACATTTTTTTTATCCATCCATCCATCCATCCATCCATTTTCTATACCGCTTATTCTCATTAGGGTCACGGGGATGCTGGAGCCTATCCCAGCAGACTTTGGGCGTGAGGCGGGGTACACCCTGGACTGGTCGCCAGTCAATCGCAGGGCACATATAGACAAACAAACATTCACACTCACATTCATACCGATGGACAATTTAGAGTCACCAATTAACCTAACATGCATGTTTTTGGAATGTGGGAGGAAACCGGAGTACCCGGAGAAAACCCACACACGCACGGGGAGAACATGCAAACTCCACACAGAGATGCCCAACGGAGATTTGAACCCAGGTCTTCCAGATCTCCTGACTGTGTGGCCAATGTGCTACTCAGCCATCGTGCGGCCCTTGTAGAGAACTTGTTTCTCCCAAAATTCTCTCTTTATTTTTATTATTATTATAACTTATTTTTAAAATGAAGGCTGAAAATGACATTGCAATCTACTAGAAGGTAATTCGCCAAAGGAAAAAAATCTCAAACTATATAAATATGATGTATTATATGTGACAATGCCAATTAGTGTAGTATCTAATAATACTGTATATCTAATTAGAATGAACAAAGAACAAACTGCAGGCCAAAAATGGCCCCTGGTCTGCACGTTTGGACACCTTGCTTAATAGTATATTTATTGTATATATTATATTGATTTATAAGTGTGCGCTATGATATTGTACATGATTTTACTATGACTATGTTGATGTGCAGATGCATTTATAATGCGGTACCAAGCAGTTGTATGAGTGCGTACCATTGGTTAGCATGTTACCAAAAGTGCATTTAATGAACATGCAGACAGTCCCATTATCATATGTTTGTGAGCAAGGGCAGACAAATCTATCTGCAGCAGTCCATATATATTTGTGGTGGGCCGAACACAAATGCATGATTATTTTGGCTGTATAATATATGCTAATATATGATATGATCACATTGTATGACTTAATGAACAGAAGCATTTTACAGAACACGGGAGCATTTCAGAGGATTATTGTTGGATATTACTATAAATATGATTTTTTTAACAGTGATTTGGAAAAGCGACGTCAGCATGACATCCCTTTGCAGCCCTGCATGTATTAGGAGCTTTGATATTGGCTTCTTGGGTCAGGTCTCCTACGTGCCTGAAAGCTTATACACTGTTCAGGATAGAAACTGCTACTGCAACGGTGGAAAAGAAGCAGAAGAGGGCAGTAGTGACCGATGTAGCAATCCCATGTCAACAGTGGAAGCTTTATCCTTCCTCCAACATGACATATTCCACTAATATAAATGTAAATGCTACAGTGATAGAAACTACCCTCAACATAAGTTGTGTTTTTCAGTGTGCCCAGATCCTGTTGACAAGTACCTGGAAGAAACGTCCGTGCGCTACATTTCACCCAGAGGAACCGTGAAGAGCAGGGATAGTGCACCTCGCAGAATGACCGGTAGGTCTGCGTGTGCACGCACGTTCAGGTTCTGTTTCGGTCATCCTCGGAGGGAAACGAGGCTACAGTATTATGTTCTGTCAGAGAACTGTGTGATTTAAATGTTCAGTCAGGTCTTTGCTATGTCCCATCAGGACCCTACGTTGGCCCATCTAGGGTGAAACCAGCACCTCCTATACCTAACAGCATGTGGAAGAGAAACCATTCCTTGGCTGACTTCAGAGAGAAGCAAACATGTGGTATGAGGGCGTTTGGAGTCTTGCTTGATTGTTCTTTTGCTGTCCTTTTTAACGATGTACCAGTCGTTCCTTAGGACATACATAGACCCGATCTGTTCCAGGATTGAACTGTTGCCGTTGTAAGACCTTCGTTAACTGTACTGGCAAGATTTGAAGTCACTTTTTAAGGACGCATGATAGACATGTCGGACGTGAGGAAAAGGCATGTCTTCATGCAGCATGCTTGTAAACATTTCAACTGCCAAAGTAAGTGAGCAGTATGGTACAATTTGCCAACAACAATTTTGAAGGAACCACTGTGCTTGTTGGTACAGTTGAACCTTCAAAGTGGAGTTCCCTAAAGGTCAACAACACAACCGTTTTGATTTTGAAAACATCATCTTGTATGATGTCACGAAACACATGACTTCAGCTTTTTATTTGGCATTTTTGAGGCCCAACCACAGAATGGTATGAGTGATGGAGAAGTGAGGAAAAATGCTGAAAGCCATAGAACTAAAACTGCAACATAGTGCGGCAGAGCATCGGGTATGGCTGCTCAGCACAATAAAAGCAATGCGATTCATGAAATCTCAATTACAAATATACTAATCATGCAGTGTTTTAACATATGTATGTTACACTCGTATGACTTGAATGGTAAAATGTTACATAGTAATGTCCCCCATTACATTTTATTTTGACTTTAGACTGAGGTGACATTTGAACAGTTTCAAGATGTCTAAATGCCGGAGAGAACATTATTACAGGTTTAATTTATGTTGGACTATCTGAAAGCTGCCTCTTTCTTTTATTCCACACCTCCTACCCCTTCATAGAATAACATTTTACCTCCTTGCATCGCAAACACTGAGGTAAATGATACACTGGTACCTCGGGTTTTTGTTATTAACTCATTCAATCACATCAGTACTGGCAATTTATATCTATACCACAACAGGAACAGCACAAAAAGGGTCGTGTTACATTCAAATAACTACTTACAAATATAGCACCTTGAACTGTTCACAATTTTCACATTTTGAACTCAGTTTGTGCGTGTGCATGCATTAACATTTTCTTACTGAATAACATTCTGCATGCTGCACTCCACATTTTTCCACTTCCTCCTTGCTGTCATGTATGTTTTTTCCGTTTGCATGATCTCTGCTGAGCTCTTTTCAAATGCACTTCTGCCACCTAGTGGGCGTTTTTATGGCTTAACACGGCTCTGGAGTGGGGCAAGGCTGATATTGAATGAGTTAATGTGTTGCAAAAAGTCAAACTTATGAAAAGGCAGTAAGGAAATAATCTCAATCCAATGAATCTGCTCCAGACACAACAAAATATGAACATAAAATACACCTTGTAAGGAATAATTCTAGTTGAACATGCAGGAAACAATGTAAAATAAATCAAATCAAATGATGACTGAAATGGACAACATGTAACATGAATTTTAAAATAGTGGAAGACTTCGGTGAAAACTGGTGTTGAAGGTGATGGCGAGAGGGGAGGAGATCCATGACGGTATTCAGCAACGCGTTGGGTGCTTTGTTTGCGCCTTCGATTGTGCGGAATGATACGGACTATTATGATACAGAATGAGGGCTAGTTTGTTACGTTTATTACAAAAACCTGAGCAACATTTTGGCGAAAAGTGTGGCGTACGAAAACGGAGATTTGACTGTAATTGTAAGGTACCCTACCTTGTACCCTTACCGTGCTCGTCTTCTTCAGATATCCGCCTGCGCGTTCGTGCTGAATACTGCCAGCACGACTCCGCCCTTCAGGGCAACATCTTTTCCAACAAGCAAGAGGCGGTGGAGCGGCAATTTGAGCGCTTCAACCAGGCCAACACCATCCTCAAATCCCGAGACTTGGGCTCCATCATCTGTGACATCAAGTTCTCCGAGCTCACCTACCTGGATGCTTTCTGGAGGGACTACATCAATGGATCGTTGTTAGAGGCCCTGAAGGGAGTTTTCATCACAGATTCTCTTAAGCAGGCCGTCGGCCACGAGGCGATAAAACTGTTGGTCAACGTGGATGAGGAGGATTACCAGGCGGGCCGACGCAGACTTCTTTGTAATTTAGTGACGAGTGGAGATTCTCCTGGAGGTAGTAAAGTCTGTGCGTCTTAGACATTATCCCAAAGCGGAAGGAATAAAACTGTGCCTCCCCGTGGGGAATAGAGTGAGATGAGGACGTTGCACATGAGATGCCTGTCTGAAATGTGTGTATGTGTCTGGAAGAGAAGCAAATGTCCAGCAAGCCCATTGGTTCCTTTTAGAGCAATGGTTGGAGGATAGTTGGCACCCCGACGTATAGCATGCAAGGTGACGAGGGGGGTACTGCGCCAGCGGGAAGAAGTGCAGTAGGTGATGCAAAACACTTTAACATTCATCTGAATAGGAATGGGTTCTTTTTCCTGAAAGAAGGAAATGCATTTTGGTTTTAATTTCGCACAGGAAAAAAGGCTCAACGCTGTCAAGTTACTCCAAGTGGGGGATGTACCAACTTTTTTTTGCAGATAATTTATTTTTCCAGCTCATGTTGGTTTTATTAACCCATTAAGAGCGCGTTCTGTAACGCACCCACTTAGTAGCCCCCCCACAAAAGTTTTTCTGTGTGTGTTACTCACCTCATCTGTTTATGACCATTTTGTACTGGATCATATTTGCCCGTTGAGCTGTCACTGTCCTTTTAGATCTGTTATCCTACAAAGCAGTCCTTCATCACCAGTGTTTTAAATGCAAAGACCCTCATCTTGAGTGAGTCCAAGGATAAAGCCCTTGTCAACAATAAGGCTTGTAATGCAATGCAAACAAGGATTCTTTTACATGCCATTTGAGCAATGCATTAGTCTGCTAAGGTATTTAGTTGGACAGTGTTCCCTTAACCTTTTATGTTTTTGCAGTTGAATAAATACATGTTATTTGATATTATTTGTCACCAGGGTCAAATAGATTCTCCCATACAACGGTTCCTTCAAATGGGACTGAAACTCCGTGAGCACCCAAAAACTGTAGAGTAGTGGAAGTAAACAAGGTGTTATTTTGACAAAAGCATGTACAGTCATGTGAAAAAAACACCCTCTCTCAGTCTACCTTCAAATTTCGTGAGGTTTTGTCTCACAAAGATTGATGCACACAATGGAAAAAGGAAAATTGTTGTTCCTCTGTGTTGCTGCTTCAAAATTTGGTGCATCCTATCTCTGTATAATGTAACGGTATACTTTTGGAATAGATTTGAGAGCTCAAAATCAAAGATTAAATTGTTGAAGGGTACGAAGCATCTTCTAGGACAGGGGTCGGGAACCTTGTTAGCTAAGAGACAGACATGACAGCCACATATTTTAAAACCCATTTCCATGCGAGCCGTATAATTTTTTTTTTTTTACATTGAATAAAAGTAAATGTGTGCATTTTTAAACAAAACCAACATTTTTAGAATGTCAGTCTCTTTTCTTTCTAATAATGCTGTTTTACTGAAGCTAATTAATGAATAAATCAATTCCTACCAATAATGCGACTTCTGGTGCTGCATGGTTTTGCACGGTATTCATCTTCTTTCTTTTTGCCACCTTCTTAGTCAAAAGGCTCTGCGGAGTTAGCTAGCCGATTATTTGACCAAAGGAGGGATGTTTACTTGCTAATATTATTCAGTAATAGTTTCGATGTCTGGCATTGTCTCTGGCCACCCGTGTGGCGGTAGAAAATAGATGGATGGATTAAAATGTATACCAAGTTTAATATTTTGAACATTATTTTTAACAGTGCGATTTGTATTATGTTTTATTTGAAAATATCAGAAAAAAACCAAAATTCAAATACGTACACTTGATTGTGTTTTGAAATGTCTGACAGCTAGACGGGGTCATGAAAAGAGCCACGACTCTCCAGAGCCGTAGGTTCCATACCCCTCTACTGGGAAATCCCCTGCGATTGTCAGGCCACAACAAATGATGACTGGAGTTTTCATTGGGCATCATTTTCTTTTTCACGTGTATGAAGAAGTCTGCACAGGAAAGCTGACATAGATTCACCTGTGCAACACTGAAACATTCAGCGGGTTTGTGGAGGAACATTTTCTCAGCGTCTGCGGCGCCAGAAGACCACCATCAGTGGTGAGAATGCCAGTTTGATATTCTAAAATGTTCTTCATTGAAGGAACTATTTGAGGTTTCCTTTCCTTATACAGTTTTGTCGTGTGTGACCCTTGTTTCAATTCAGAACATAACGTTGGGACAATTTCAGGACCCAAAAAACAGATGTGACAACTGCCCCGGGGGGCCAAATGTGATTTCTTTGAGAACATTTTTTTTTAGAACCAGACTTCCTGGGAGCGCCATGGCATTTCCATATTAATGGGGATGCTGTTTACTGGAGAAATGCTACCATTGATTGGTATGAGGTGATTAAATACTTGAGACACAAAAATAATTAACTTCATTAAATATTAACTTTACTTTTGCGTTGACCTCACTTACAGTAATTATTGCATGCAGCCCAATGACATACAAAAAAATAACAGCAGTGCAATGTGACTAACCAGATTAATCACTATTGTTAGTATATTTTTATTGCTACATGGCAAACAAGTTACCAGCAGGTGCAGTAGATTCTCCGAAAACAAACAGGACCCGGCATTCATGATATGCACGCTCTTCAGGCTGTGCGATTAGTCGAAAGGGGTGTGTTCAAAAAAATATTTACAACCTCAAAAATATTCTGTACAAAGCAATCGTGTGAATCACTAAACTAATGTTTTGTTTTATGAGAACATTTTTTTCAATAACTGCTTCACATGTGTGTGGCATGGAGTCAACCAACGTGTGGCACCTTTCAGCCGTTATTCCACTCCAGGATTCTTTAACATTCCACAATTCATTAACATTTCTTGGTTTTGCTTCAGAAACAGCATTTTTGATGCCACCCCACACGTTCTCCGTTGGATTAAGGTCCGGGTTTTGGGTTGGCCACTGCATAACATAACAACATAACTTGCTGGTTTACTAGTGTGTCCCTCGGGTCTTTGTCTTGTTAAAACTCCCATTTCAAGGACATGACCTCTTCAAGTATTCTAACATATGCAAACTGATCCAAGATCCCTGCTATGGGATAAATAGGCCCGACACCATAGTAGGAGATACATGCCCATATCATGATGCTTGCACCACCATGCTTCACTGGCTTCACTGTACTGTGGCTTGAATTCAGAGTTTGGGGGTCATCTCACAAACTGTCTGCGACCCTTTGACCCAAAAAGAACAATTTTACCCACATCAGTCCACAAAATGTTCCTCCATTTCTCTTTAGGCCAGTTGATGGAAAATTGTAACCTCTTCTGCACATGCCTTTTTTTTTAACACGGGGACTTTTTTGTAACACAGGGGGGATTCTTGTAGACAGATTAGCTTCACACAAACGTCTTCTAACTGTCACAGTACTTTGAGGTAACTCCAGACAGTCTTTGATCATCCTGGAGCTGATCACTGGCTGAGCCTTTGCCATTCTGATTATTCTTCCATCCATTCTGATAGTTGTCTTCTGTTTTCTGCCACGTGTGTCTGGTTTTGCTCTCCGTTTTAAGGCATTGGAGATCATTTTAGCAAAACAGCCAAACATTTTTTGCACCTCTGTTTTACCCTCTCCAATCAACTTTTTAATCAAAGTACGCTGTTGTTCAGAGAAATGTCTTGACCAACCAATTTTCTTCAGGCATGTTCAACAGGTGCTGGTTTCATCCTTAAGTAGGGTCACCTGATTCTGTTTTTTCACAAAATGAATCACCGATTGAATGCCACGCTGCTATTTATTGAACACGCCCTTTCAACTAATTTCCCATTTGCACAGCCTTAAGAGCATGCATATCGTGGAGGCTGGTTCTTGTGCTAATACCAGTGAGTCGCATTGCACTGCTACTATGCACTGCTACACCACTCTACTGTATAAGTATATAAGTGTAGCCTATGTCAATGTTTTTTTTTTTTTATTACAGTCCATCCAACAAATGAAAAGTCACATAATTTAATCGTTACTTAATTGTCTAATGATAATCTAATTACAATATCAAGTAATGATCGTCATCACAAAGACACATGCGTTCATTATGAACACATTTAATGAAATTCAGCTTTTATTAAATAATCAAAGCCAAGCATAATTAAAGTGGTGTGTACAAAAGGCAATTTGATTGCTGTTCAAGAAAAAGCATGTACCCCCCAACAAATTCTTTGTCATTCTTATTCAAAACACACAAAATGTTTTTTTGTCAAGGCTTTTTTTAATGGAATATATGAACATACATGCTTTTTGTTGGACAGTGACATGTCCTAATGAAACAACATCGGGATGAATTATTCAAAGTTTTGTCCATCATAATCTTCCTCATTTACAGTATATACGTCTCCTTCGTTCTGGAAAATCTGCCGTATGTGTGGCACAAATGACATTGGATGAGTCTCGCATAAAAACGTAAAAATTCCTGTGACCCGACATTTCTTGTTAAGTTGCCAATATGCTACAACATTTTTTACACGAATCAGAGCATCGTACAAAAATGTAACTGCCTGAAAAGAGAGGTATGGATTTCGCATCATGGTCGATTTTCTTCCAGTTATGAGAGGATTATATTTCAAAGGGTGTCTGTAAAACACGCATAACTGACACCACATCCTTTTTCATTTGCAGATTGAAACGAAACAAAAAGTCACACAAAACAAGAATGTAAAGTAACCAACCTATTCAGTGTAACTGGAACAAAAGAAGCTATTAATAAATAAAAATAAAAAAAAGAAAGAAAAACATGATTAAAAATATACGTCATTGTTATTTGCTTAAAAGATTCCATTGGGCACCTTAATAACAATTGCACTAGATACAGGTGGTTCTCGGTTTACAACATTTTGTGCTCATGAATGCGCTCCTAAGAATGAATTAGAAATGTAATTTTGGTCCGTAAACGTGAGACGGGCTCAACAACTAATTACAACATGCACAGACAGAAGAACCTGTGCACCTGCACGTAACAAGACTGGAGTATGTGCATAATAATATGAGGAAGAATAACATCGCTTATTAATGAGACAGCTTTCTACACTTCATTAGGTCTCCCAAGCAGCAGTGCGCCAACCAAAAGGAAAGCCATTTCCATGGAAGTGACGATGAACATCATAAAAAAGCTCTGAGAGAGGAGACACTCCATCACTAAAATAGAGATGATTGAATTCTAGAGGGGTCATGGATTCCGTGCGCTGTTACAAGGAGATCTGGAAAGAGGAGAGTAACCCGAGGACCACCTGTATCCTGATTTCACGCCAAATGATTGTGAATCTGTAGTACCCAAGTTATTGTGTTGTATTTGTGTAATGGATGGTAGCAGTAGGAGGTGTGTGTGTTGTGCTCTTTAACTCAGTGAGGTCACGGAGTAGTACTAGTACGCCTGACCAGTCTCCACCTGCAGCAGTCCCAAAACACCTGAGTGGTCGGAGAGCTTCATCCTGCGCTGGCTGGACAGACCCACATTCTTGGCCAGACAGTTCATAGCCGCTGGAGAGGACAAGAGAAGGCAGGGAGTTAAATACGATTCATTTTCTTTTTCATGTCTCATCAAAAGTAAAGTGAACATTAGATGAAGAATTGACTTAATTGCTTTGCATAGGATGGAAATTAAATCTTCTTCTTTTCCTTTCGGGTTATCCCTCCAGGGGCCACAGCGAATCAATTGTCTCCATCTAACTCTCTCTTCTGTATCCTCTTCTCTTGCGCCAACTACCTTCATGTCCTCTTTCACTACATCCATAAACCTCCTCTTTAGTCTTCCTCTAGGCCTCCTGCCTGGCAATTCCAAACTCAGCATCCTTCTACCAATATATTCACTATCTCTCCTCTGGACATGTCCGAACCATCTCAGTCTGGCCTCTCTGACTTTATCTCCAAAACCTCTAACATGTGCTGTCCCTCTGATGTGCTCATTCCTGATCCTGTCCATCCTGGTCACACCCAAAGAGAACCCCAGCATCTTCATCTCTGCTACCTCCAGCTCTGCCTCCTGTCTTTTCCTTAGCGGCACTGTCTCTAGGATGGGATAGGATGGAAATGAAATAAAACACTAAATAAAAAGGACCTTTGCAGAACGCAGACTTATGAGACTTGAGCTCAACGAGCAACTAAAGCAGGTAACACCGCTGCATGATGAGGACCAAATACAAATAGAAGGCATTCAGAAGAGGCATTCAAAGACACAACAATGTGTAGTATTCTACACCGGTAACCAGGTGTTTGTAATGTTACTGTAATATTCTGACATGTGCTACGTAATCCACACCAAGCTAAAACCGCAAGTAAAAACAAAAAGGAACTCTCCCAATGGCTAAATATCTTATTTTCCGGCACTATAACTAATATAGTAAATCATATGAGTGCAAAGATAGGACGGTAGGGGTGTTATTTCATGTCTGCAGATCTTTAAGGATACATTTATTTGCCGCTTGTAGTTTTTTTATTGACTCGTGGCATATTTTGATAATATAATTTAACAAGAAAACAAAAACATGAAAAATCGGCAGTAATTTTACAAGAATCAAGTCAAAACAGTAATCTGACTAAAAAAAGTTATAATTTTACAGGAATAAAGTCATATTGTGAGGAAAAATAATGTCATTTTATAGTCACTTGAAGTTGAAATATTAAAGCAAAAGGCTTTTAAAAAGTAATATGAGAAACAAACATGTCAAAGAATAAAGTTGCGCTTTGGAAAATTCGGTTGGGGGAAAGATACAATATTACGGACATAAGGTAACAATATTATGACAGGAAAATTTACAAGCAAAAAGTTCAAATATTAAAAATATATACATATGCCGAAAAAGCAACAGCAGAAGTGGAAAAAACAGCTGTAATTTTATTAGAATAAAGTCAAAATATTATGAAAATTAATTCACACACCGGTGGTGGTAAGCTACATCTGTATCCACAGCTGCCCTGGGGTAGCCTGAGGAAAACATGGCTGCCAATTCACATCTACGACCACCACCAGACATTCGTCCACCAGTGTGGGCGGCACTGGAGGCTGGTGGGGTGAAGTGTCCCGCCCAGGGACACAACGACAGTGACTGGGTGGAGGGAGCCCAATACCACAGGTGAAATAACGTCATTGTAGTAGAAGTTGACATTTTCTTGAAACAGACCTAACGTCTTAGCATTTGTTGACCAAATATTCAACTGCCCCTTGCATGCTGTCATTTTTCAGTACGTGGCCGTCGGTGGGACCTTTTGGGACACATTTTGCTATCACCTATGCTATGCACGACTTTTATACATTTACCAGATACTGTACTGTGATTTTGCAGGACCGGATAAGGTGATTTTGCAGGATCTGATCAGTACCACCCATACAAGCCTGAGTTGTGCTCGAAACAGCACACGTGACTGACTTGACATGAGGAACAAAACACTAATATAAACGGTGCGGTGGGCGTAAATGAGCTGGAGGTGCTGTCTTGTTTTGATGTCTGAGAGTGATAGGACGACACAGCGAGACGGCCCATAATAAGCGAGGGTTTCCGAGCGCTGACACTAATACTCAGCACATTTCTCACATGTTGCTCCTCCCTTGTTTAGCTGCTGGTAGCTCCTCTTCTTTAATGAAGAGAGGGAGAGCAGCGTTGACAGCAGGTGACGTGACGTGGCGTGTTTGTGTGTGGATAAGGAACGCGCCTCGTTTAGGATGCTTCCGAGCATCTAGTACACAAGAAAGGAGAGTGTCACTCAGCACAGAGGCCTCGGAGGAGGAAGAGCATCCATGGGCGGGCGAGTCTGTCAGCCGGGAGCACTTTGTCAACCTCTGAGGTTTAGTGAGGCCTTCTAAATGAAGCTTTCCTTCCGCTGTCAGACAGATTTACACCTTAAACCCCCCGCCGAGGACTCACACGGAGACTCCTGTGTGTCCACGATGGAGCCTATCTGCCGACACACACACACACACACACACACACAGAGCATAGCTATTTTGACAGCGTGTTCTTTAATCTGTCAGGTGCTCCTTGAATTAAAACAAGAGTGAGATGCTTGAAGTAAAGTTAGTTTGCAGGGAGAGTGGGGGTGGATGGAAGGTCTCAACCTTTTATTTGTGTCTTAACCCGATACCTCCTAGCAAAACATGTGATAGATAAGTCCTCACCTGGCTGTTGCAATTCAGTGGAAATGTAGAGCAGAACGAGTGAGTATTTGTTCCTGCGTCCATTAATGGGGGTTACGGTATTAATATTGTTTTTTTAAATTAATATATTACTCCCCGTGCGTGGGTGGGTTTTCTCCGGGTAATCGGGTTTCCTCCCGCATTCTAAAAATAGGCATGTTAGGTTATATCTCAATTGTCTATAGGTATGAATGCGAGTGTGAAGGATTGTTAGTGCTGTCCAAGGTGTACCCCACCGCTCACCCGAAATCAGCTGGGATAGGCTCCGGCATACCCCCGCCCAACGTAGTGAGGATATGCGGCATAGAAGATGCACGGCTGGAAATTGATTTATTATTGTATTCATATTATGAAGTATTTCCATGCTTCCTAATGCAAGTAGACGGTACTTAGAAGACCAAATAATATATACAAACAAGCTTTGTGTTATTATCGGTTGTTGCTGTGAATAGTTCAGCTTTTTCTCATCGTGCCTTTTGCTCTATGACGGCTCCCGGGCCGCAATTTGGGCACCCTTCCTTTTGTGGATCTTTGTCAGGGTTGTGGTGTTGGCTCTATGACAAAACTACAAGTCTATTTGACCTGTTGGCTTAATGCAGTGGTTCTGAAATAGTGGGGCGGTCCCTCCCTTTATGTGGAGGTGCACGTCTATGGAGTTAATGTGTGGCAGATTCCATAGCCATAGATTCCAAAAAGCCATATTAACGTGCAATAACCACCTCGCCGCCGCCTCTCACACCCCCTCTTCCTCTCTCGCAATCTCTGCATGCTTGAGGCGCAACGCTTGTTGCTTGCGGGACGATGCGAGCCGGTGTGCGTGCGCTGGCACCTCGGGCTGGGTTTTGGGGACCAGGCTCCTGGGTGTAGCTTGCAGGTTGCCTCTCTTCCTGTTACAGTCTCTTAAATAAGTCCTAAAGATCTATCGGTCGATGGCGACGGACGCGTCGGTGACCCCTGCACTAAACAGTGATCACGACTTGTAAGAACTTGAACACTTGACCTGTTTTGTCTTGACTCGAGACCCGGCTTGGACTTGCACGTATTTACTTGGGTTTTAGGATTAAAGACTTGAGACTTTGGAAACACGAACTTCTTCTTCTGCTCACTACTAATACAATATCATGGAATGAAACTTGAGTTCCTTCCTTCACTCGCTCTATAATTTTGCTTTCATATTTAACTGTTATGGCCACACAGTCAGGAGATCTGGAAGACCTGGGTTCAAATCTCCGTTGGGCATCTCTGTGTGGAGTTTGCATGTTCTCCCCGTGCGTGTGTGGGTTTTCTCCGGGTACTCCGGTTTCCTCCCACATTCCAAAAACATGCATGTTAGCTTCATTGGCGACTCTAAATTGTCCATTAGAGTATGAATGTGAGTGTGAATGTTTGTTTGTCTATATGTGCCCTGCGATTGACTGGCGACCAGTCCAGGGTGTACCCCGCCTCTCGCCCAAAGTCTGCTGGGATAGGCTCCAGCATCCCCGTGACCCTAATGAGGATAAGCGGTACAGAAAATGAATGAATGAATGAATGATTTAACTGTTAATGGTTTCACGGTGGGTGAGTGGGTAGCATGTTGGCCTCACAGTCAGGAGGTTCAAGGTTCGAATCTCTGTTGGGGATCTTCTGTGTGGAGTTTGCATGTTCTCCCTGTCCGTGCGTGTGTGGGTTTTCTCCGGGTACTCCGGTTTCCTCCCACATTCCAAAAACATGCATGTTAGCTTCATTGGCGACTCTAAATTGTCCATCGGAGTGAATGTTTGTCTGTCTGCCCTACGATTGACTGGCAACCAGTCCAGGGTGGCCTCCCGCCCAAAGGCAGCTGGGATAGGCTCCGGCACACCCGCGACCCTAATGAGATTAAGCGGTATAGGAAATGAACGAATAGGTCGCATCTCTCCTTCTTGCCACTAGATGGCAGTGTGTGCGCAATCTGTTGAGAGCATCAAGCATCCTTCACAACAGTCTGGAAGATTTCAAGTCACATTAAAACAAATAAATAAGCCTTGTGAGAGTATATGTAACACCAAAAAGTCAATATTAGTATTATAATATTTGTATTTGGCATGTAGGTGACAACATCACTAGTTCAAGGATTCTGTGGATGTATTAACATCAACAACTAAAAAGGGTCTACTCTGGAAAACGCCAACGTTTTTTAGCACTTTTATCAATTGATTTCATGTAAAAACAAACAAATGTGTGGCCAGTTATTTGTGGCTGGCTTTCAGGCCCTCACAAGTTCCCGAGAAGGTAGCGTGTGCGTTTGCAGATGCCATACGACATCAGTCAGCTGACACTAAGCTCCCGTCCTGATTCGCCGGCGATCCCCCGCCAAAAAAGAAGAGGAGGCGGCGGAGAGACGTCTCGCGCCACACGTAGAGTTGCACCTTTCCGCTGCGCTACTCCGATTTCGGCCAAACTAACTCCGGTAGAAAAGTTGGTCATGTCGAAAAGCCAACGGCTTTGCTTCACGGCCTAAACTTTGATTATCTGTAAACTTTAAGAATGTGAAATGCCAGTCGGTAGTATTTAGCAAAGTAGTTTCAAAGTTTACCGGTAAGATTAGGACTGCCAATCGATTAAAATATTGAACTATGATTAATCGCATTTCATCTCTAGTTAACTCATTAATCACAGATGTAAATAATTTCCCATAATAAGAAGGGATGTAAATCTCTATGGGGTAAACATTTCGATTCAAAACATCAAGTTCTATGAAAAGCGATATCAATTTTTGAAATATGGGTCATTATTTAATTTTTAAAATAACATTCAGTTAGAAATCCCACAGTTTTTGAATGTTTCATGCGAGCAGCAATTTTTCCTATTTTGTTGGATGGTGCTTGAACGCACCTTCTAATGTTTTCCTCGGGACACTATTCTGTATTTTCTCCTTCTTTCACCTCATATTTACCATATCATGTGGTAATGTGCATACTTGTTTGGTACACAACCTCTCTGGAAAAACTAAATCCAGGCTCGTACTGGTGGATGGGCTGTATTCATGTTGTCCTTTTAATGTGATGTTGTTCCTGCCATAGTTTTACACAATACATAATAAATCATATCAGTTTTACTGAGGTGTTACAACTAGCTAGCACTGCTAATGCTAGTTACAACCATTCTCAGCCATTGTCGTCCCATTGGCAGCCTGCAAATAACAGCTTGTGACCCAAATTTTGGGTGGCAGTTTAAAGCAAAAATCAGCAGAGAGACAGCTCGCAACCAAAAACCACTCATTAGTTGGGACACTTGTACGCCAAGGTACCACTGCATGTGGCAAAAAACACCGCAAACACTCCAGCCTTTGGCAGGCGACATAATCTGTTATATAATCTATAATCTATAATTCAAATCACAGCGACAGCAAATACAAGTAACTTGTTGCAAGAGCCATCTGTAAGGGCTTTGAAGCTCAATTTCCCAAATAAAAGACCCTGTTCTTTCTCCATTTCTGCACAATATTTCATTCTGCTTGTGGGTACGCAGTCACCGGTGCGTACTCAAACTACGGTGTGGGCCGAGGGTCAAACAGGACGTGCGCATGTGAATTCTGCGCCCCAAAAAATTGGAGCCGTTAAAAGAAACTTCCGATTATGCATTTTAAGCATCGACGCATTAACTTTGACAGCCCTACTTTATATACCGTACATGTTTATGGTAAGAGATCAATCATGTCGATTTGATGGGTGGAACTTGGTCCTTTTAAAATTAGCTGGCGGGCTGAAAAAGTGTAAGCACCTTGGGATCGTGCAGCGGTTCTCGGTTATTTTCTGTCACACGCAAACTGAAACCAGGAAAATACAAGAGAGCTGTGAAGTGTATTCAAGAGTCAAATGATGCATTTGGACACACTGGCAGGTTTACACTAACATTGAAAGTACTCCCTGCTTCTGGTTCCCATACCCCCGGGGGGGCCTGCCCCGCTATTTGAGAACCACTGGGCTAGCACTATAGCCGCGCTTCTATCTGGTGTGGCGTTCCTGCGTCCACATAATTCACACTGCTTGTTAGAATTCCACTACCAATTTACCGTACAATAACTTGTGTGAGTTCTGAGGCCGGATTAGAAGAAAGCTGGCTGAAGGATAGGGTTGTGACGTTCACGAACAAACCGGTTCTTTTGAACGTCTCGTTGACATGAACGATGGGAACCCAGTCGCTACTGGTAACCGCTCTTTCGCCCATAGCTGATTTGCATGTAACGTCATTGTAGCTTGCTTTGTTTTTGAATGTTTGTATGTGTTCAAGTCATGGTTTACACACATGTACATAATCTGTACAAAGGGTCGTTCAAAATAGTGACGTCACAGTCAAAGGAGAGCGATATGGCGCCACCCTGAGGAACATTTACAATGAATCCGGATCTTTAAATTTCATTTGCACATGTAGGGTTATAATCAACATTTCATAATAATTCAAAACTCATATTGGTGGGATATCTAAATTCATTCTTCCCAGTGATTATTTCCAAGATAAAACAGGTTAAGGCCAGTCTGCCTTCTTAAATCTTAATAATTATAAAAATGAGCCAGTTTTTTTTGGACGGCTCTTTGAAAAGAATGCAGCACCAAGATCCAGCTCCCTGCAAAGAGCCACAAATCCCATTTGTACTGTAAGAAGCTAGCGCTGCTTTAGCAACACGCACAGGGCGCCGACATTTTGCACTGATGTCATATTGGTACTGGAAATGTGTGCAGAGTGTCTAAAAACAAGCACAGATTCCAGATTGAGTTGAGGCATCGGCATGCGAATACGAGTAGAGAGGTGTACCCATTTCATCGAGGCCTGCAAAAAACACTCGCTCAAGCACCCAGCTCCTTTTTCTCTGTGCTTCACACACAACCAGCATCCCGTGGGCATGCACATAAGAAGGCTGCACACCCCTGTGCACAAACCCAACATGAAGAAATGTGAGTGATTATGCACACACACACACACACACACACACACAAAGACATTATGACAATCCACTACATATTGTGCCTTCCATGTACTGTGTATTTAAGCCCACACGTTCAGATGAGTTGCATATTTGCAAACCAGGCTCATACAGACACCATCACAATGACAGGACGATGATGAAAAATGAAATAAATACATCTATAGTACAGTACTATATAGGAGGGAAAGATGCTTAGCCAACAACACTTCATAAACGGCTTTCCCGACTGCATTTTGCCCACAATCGCCACATCCATCCAACAAGGATCAAGCCTAATACGCTTAGAGATCCTGTCAGCAAACACACGTGTCAAGTATCATGCTTAGCCAGGACCCCAGCAGGACTTACTCTGGCCATACTGGCTGTACTGGTAGCCGACAGCCGCCACAGCCGGGTCCACGCTGTAGTTGGTGGTGCTGTATGTCGGGGGACAGTAGGACTGGGAGGACGCCAGACTGTCCGCCGTCTTAATGGACGTTTCTGTTGAACGCTGGCTGCTGGGGGCTGACACGGCGTTAGACGGAGCGGTTTCCAACATGCCGTGGAGCGGCGACACGGAGAAGTCGTGCTGTGAGGAAACGCCGCTTGGGTTACTCAGGATGCTCATCACCTGCACAGGAACAAGGTAGAACTGTTAGTGTAGAGTATGCTACATCTTCAGCATCAGTGTGCATCTACATGAAACTGTGTTCATGTTTAATAAGCGCTGGAGTTTTCCATCCATCCATCCATCCATTTTCTATACCGCTTATCCTCATTAGGGTCACGGGGATGCTGGAGCCTATCCCAGCAGACTTTGGGCGAGAGGCGGGGTACACCCTGGACTGGTCGCCAGTCAATCGCAGGGCAGACATACAACCATTCACACTCACATTCATACCTATGGACAATTTAGAGTCGCCAATTAAGCTAACATGCATGTTTTTGGAATGTGGGAGGAAAGCGGAGTACCCGGAGAAAACCCACACACGCACGGGGAGAACATGCAAACTCCACACAGAGATGCCCAACGGAGATTGGAACTCTGATCTTCTGACTGTGAGGCCAACATACTACCCACTCAGGCACCATGCGGCCCCCAAAACATTTCCAAGTTTTGGCACATTCAAATAAAAGTCAGAAGATCGGGCCTAGTGGTTAGCATGTTGGTCACACAATCAGGCGATCTGGAAGATGTGGGTTTCAATCTCCATTGGACATTTCCGTGTGGGTTTCCATGTTCCCCCTGTGCGTGCGTGCATTTTCTCCCACATTCCAAAAGGTGGGATAGGCTCCAGCATACCCCCCTAATTGTCTGGAAGTAAAAACACACAAGTAAGGTGTGTAGCAGATTAAAAGAAACCTAAATTCTACTATTCAACAGTCAAAATGGTGATGTAGTTGCTTAACCACAGCACCTGGGGAAAGTCAAATATTTGTACACCCAAATTGAATGTCTTGGACCTTTAGTGGTCGCCATATACTCCTTTTGAGAGTGTGTCAGGGACTGTTAAAAGAGAAGAATACATGGTAAGAAGGCAAAGGAATGAGGAGTAAGGCAGCAACCCTGACATGATGACACTGAATGTCCTCTCACTACGCCTACAATCCTTTCTTTGGAAAATGTATTACAGCAAAGGTGACAAATTCCAAGTGGATTCTTGCATGTTTTTAGTATGTTTTTTTTTCTGGCACCTCAGCTCGGAGGCATCATGTGTTTCCCATCAACAACCTCCCTCGTCTGTCTCGGTATGATGGTCTAAATATATACGCTCATCCTTTTTGATTTGTTGACATCGGAGTCTGCCAGTTGACAGTGTGCCCAGTCAAAGGGCTTAAATACAGCAAATTTTAATAACAGCTGAGACTAATATTGACACACAGCTTCCCAACACACACTGGAAATGCGTGCAGAGAGGAAGGAATATTGTAGTTATTTATATTGCTTTTTGGCTACGTGCCCTGTAATTGGCAGGTGACCCCACCAGGGTGAACTCCGCCCCTGGCCTGAAGTCAGCTAGAAAAGGCTCCAGCTCAAGTGTGACCCTGAACGGGAAAAACAAGGCGTGTACTAAATGCGGCCCGAGGGCCATTTGCGGCCCACGCTGTCTTTTTAGTGGCGGCACTTTGTGAAAATAGAATTTAACATAAAAAAAAACAAACAACAACAGGAAAAGTTAAGAAGAAAAAAATGTAATTTTTTAACGTTGTAATATTATGAGGAAAAAAAACGTCATTTTGTTTTGAAGTCAGATCACCATGACCAACAAACAAAACAAAATAAAAGTTTTAATTTTGGGCGGTGGGTGTTAAAAAATAAAATCTAAATATTATGGGATTTAGATCATAATATTATAAAAAGACGATTTGCAAGCATAAAGTCTAGAAAAACGACATATTCTAACAAGATTATGTAACAGGAAAAAGTCGCAATTTTACAACAATACACTTGTAATATCATGATAAAAAAAGTTCAATTTTAGTGGCATAGAGTTCTAAAAAAATATATTTTTTAATCATTTTGTTATGAGAAACAAAACAAAATAAAGTTGTAATTTTTGGAAGACTAGGCTGAGGAAACAGTCATAATATTATTGAAAATACTTTGACAATAAAGTGGCCCATTCATTTTTCAGGATGTGGCCTTTGGTGGAAAAAAAACATTGGATACCCCTGAGAGAAACTGTATAGAAAATGAATAGATGGGTTAGTTATTCTAAATATTTTCTGGTTAGATTGATATGAACGTGCTCCCTAAATGTGTGCTCATGTGTCGATTATCTATTTTACTTTGTCTCACTTGGCCTTCCCTTATGTCCTACTCAGCGGTCTCGAGATCTGTACTGTACAGCCAAACCTTGATTTTTCTACACCCACTTTTTTGCATGATTTGTTTTTTAGGAAATATTTTTGCCAAAATGACGCATCGGTTTTTGTCTCGATTTTGGCACAGTCTTGCATGTATCAAACTAGTGTTCTGTATTATTCCACACTGCTGACTGCATCTGTGCATTTTTAGTGTGACTGTTAAATAACCCGTCATGGGGCCAGTGAAAGTTGTGAGTGCCGGCAATTGTGACGATAAAGAAAGTGTGGCTCCATATTAAATTCTATCTGCATGTACGGGAAGTTTGCGTTAAAGATTAAGTTCCATCCATTTGTCATTTTATAAATATTTTGTATTGTTTTCTAGATGTATATGTTTTAAAACTGTTTTAATGTATATTATTTTTTATTTACATGATTAATTTATGGGCCGCACGGTGGCTGAGTGGTTAGCACATTGGCCACACAGTCAGGAGATCTGGAAGACCTGGGTTCAAATCTCCGTTGGGCATCTCTGTGTGGAGTTTGCATGTTCTCCCCGTGCGTGTGTGGGTTTTCTCTGGGTACTCCGGTTTTCTCCCACATTCCAAAAACATGCATGTTAGGTTAATTGGTGACTCTAAATTGTCCATAGGTATGAATGTGAGTGTGAATGATTGTTTGTCTATATGTGCCCTACGATTGGCTGGCGACCAGTCCAGGGTGTACCCCGCCTCTCGCCCAAAGTCTGCTGGGATAGGCTCCAGCATCCCCGTGACCCTAATGAGGATAAGCGGCATAGAAAATGGATGGATGATTAATTTATATTATTAGTAATATAACTATTTATTTTAGTTGATATTTTGGGTTGTCTGGAGCAGATTAAATAGATTCATTTAGATTTTCTACGGCCAAAATTGCCTTGGTTTTTGTATTTTGAACAAAATAATGACAACAACCGAGATACCCGTGTATGTGTTGCTGATTTCTATCTGCCCAGGACTGTTAACTACCAAAAAAAGACTAAAACTTCATGTTAGTGACTGAAATTGCAAATTAAAAAAATAGGTTTCAAAGTGTATTTTTTTTAATGATTCCTCTCCATTCACATAATACAGAATACAGCAAATCATAGCACTGCAGTTGTATTTGCTTATTACGCTTCTCCGCCACATTGCTATGTAATATCACTGATACTTTCCCTGATTGGCATGTTAATACTTTTAATGCTCTTTGTCGATTTCTGCTTTGGCTTCTACTCCTCAAATTTTGCTCAGTTCCATTTTAGATGTAGTTTATGTCATTTCCGCATCCCCCCCCCAAAAACGATGAAGTTCTTGTTTGGCCATCTTATATACACTATATGATTATGTGTGTGTGAGCAAGAGAGAGAGACATCTGGGGGAGGGGGTAATATGTGTGAAGAGGCACCCCCGCATCCCCCCAGCCCACCTTATCTCAGGCCGACAGTTGTCTGGAAACACGAGCAGAGGCCTGAGCTAGTGAGGCAGGCAGGCCTGGGGATATGGATCAAAGAGACAGAACGAGAGAACCAAAGCAGCTCTGATCCCCCAACACTGAAACCAACCCTATTCTAGCCTTACTCGCCTCCTCTCTCGCTCACCCTCACTTCCAATTGCAAGCTCTATACCATTCCAATGCAGGCTACTAAATCTTTCTCTCACAACAAACTGGAGAGGAAAAGTGCTCCTCTTTTTACTTGTGCAATGCGCTGACGTTTTGGGGTCATTGTAGGATGTCATTGCACCTGCAGTGGCCTGATTTGCAAATAATGGAAAGCGCGGCACCCCTTCTAAAATCCACGTAGAAAGACAAAATCATACGCTGTCATTTTTTTTCTTTTCCAAATCAAATAAAAGGTCTTACATGTGGCGTTTTCTGGTTCTGAAGCTTACGTGTTACTCCTAAAAGACTGCATAGTGTGTTTTTCTTTCCATAAAGCTCCCAACTGGCAGCACTCTGCAGCTCCACATGAAAGCAAAGCTCCGTTTTCCTCCCCACCGATTCAATTTGAGGAGAGGAAGCGCCACAAATGGACTGAGCAACACATTTCAAATGTGCTGCAGTAGGTGTATAGGCACGTATGTGGCTTCTGTGCCGTTCAGAAATGCAGCTCTCGTGTCAACGCTGAAGAACAAGCAGTGGAAGAAGAGTGGGAACTCCAATGACAGATGAATAGACGGGGATTGCGCAAGCACATGGCACATTTCCGACTTACAAATGAATCCCTTTTCAAATGACTGGCTGTACAATATACCGATGCAGTCACAGCTACATGTGTGAAGCTTCCAAACACACCCAACCTCATATAAAACTAACAAAGATAAGCTGGTGATGTGGCAGTGAGACCAACATGGACACCACCTTCCGTGTTCTGCTATGGGTTATTTAATTCTATAGCGTTTTCTTACCTTCTTACAACTTTCTTTGGTTCTATTGTGGCTTATTTTGCATCCGTAATCAAAAGAAAAGTGGAGACTTGTGACGTAACTGTATAAGTTGGCAAAGAACTGCAGTCAAACACTGATGACATCATAAACAGGCGACAGAGATGACTTCCTGTTTCCATGTATTAGCAAGCTGCTAACAAGGGCGTTTTGTGTTGAAATAAAACAATAAAAACTTTAAGAACACATTTTGAAGAAACCCTTTTGTGTGCTAACTGCAAAATGTATGCAAACATTTTGACATAAACGAGGCGGTACGGCAATCGAGGTTCCGCTGTGTAGTCAAACCTTGGTTTTCGTATGCCACAGGTTTTATATGATGTGGTTTCTGATGGAAATTTTAGCCAAAATTTTGCCTCAGGTTTTGGACACTTTCTTGTTTTTTGTACAATATTGCACGTAACAGACAAGTCTTTTGCAGAATTAAGGGCCTAAAACAAAGCACCTTACATAGGACTGTCATGATAATTGAGAAATCCATCCATTCATCCATCCATCTCCTATGCCGCTTGTCCTCATTAGGGTTGCAGGAGTGTTCTGGAGCCTATCCCAGCTGACTTCGGGCAAAGGGGGGGGTACACTGGTCGCCAGTCAATTGCAGGGCAGACAGTCACACTCCCATTCATACCTATAGACAATTTAGAGTGGCCGGTTGGCCTAACATGCATGTTTTTGGAAGATGGGAGAACACGGGGAGAACATGCAAACTCCACACAGAGATTCACCCCAGGACTTCAAAATCTCCTGACCGTGTGGCCAACATGCTAACCACTCGACCACTGTGCGGCGATTAAAAAAAAAAAAAACAGATCATTTTGCCGGGTCGTTAAATTGAGGTGTTTTCCTCGTTTCTTTTTACCCCACAGTCAAGATGACAAGAGGGTTCACTCTGTCTGTGCACATGGTGACCCATCCTCTCAGGCATTCAGCTTTGTCTTTGTCCCAGTACGTGGATGCAAGGCCACCAGTACGTAGATACGCAAGAGTAAACGGAATCACCGAATTGGCCAATAAAAGCGGAATTTACTGTTAAATTATATCCCCGGCGGAATCTCATTACAAACCCTCCCGAAGTAAACATGTTAAAATGGCGATAAACGCTGGCGTGAATGGAAGCTAGCATTTGTGGACCCAGTCCATCTAGAGTGTAAACAAACATTCCCAACACACACAGATGCACCGGCCTTTAAAATAAGAGCATTGTTTACACCATGTTGTCAAACTGCAAAAACAAAATCCTTTTTATTACACGAGACTAAAGAAAGTGCCAGCAATTTGAGCAGATTTATCACCAGCATATGCGGGGAGTCCACATCAACAATAAGATCCATCCATTTTTTTTGCACTGTTTTCTGCATGCAAATCTATTATTTGAATAGTATTTTTTGTTAAAATGTTGGGGTATCTGGAACTGATTATTCGGATTTACATTATTTCCTAAGAGAAATGTACAAATTATGTACATATTAAGACAGTTGTATCAATCATTTAATGTCATTCTGATATTATGTAGCATAAACCAATGCAATGAAATCCCAAAACACACTGATTGAGAAAGCAATCAGGCCAAGCCAGAAATATCCAACACACAAAACTCACCTCCACAAATTTCAGCAATTACTCCAACGCTCCATTTATTTGATTTGCAGCTATCTCGTTTTTTTTTGGGGGGGGGGGTTTAAAGCCGCTTGACGTGCATTCGTCTAGTTTCCGTTGACAAGACAGGCGACGTGAGGATTTCTGACAAAAAAGGGATTTGCTGTTGTTGTAGGAGAGTTGGGGATAACAGAGGTGACTCTACAGCACGTGTTTAATCGTTTTGTAGGGGCTTAATACTACAAAAAGAACCCTGCATGTATATCAGGAGACACGGCTCCCTTCATTTAGTAAAATCTCTATCCCTGAAGAACGCAGCCTTGGTTTACACTAGGGATTACCATACAGAGGGGGTCCTTTTTTTTTTTACTGAATATTGTTATGGTTATTGATTTACTTATGAATGCATTGGACTTTTTGCATTACAGTTGGTTATTAGCGACTTCACATAATACAATCTAATCATTGAACTGCTTCAGTCCACCAGGGAATGATCACTGGAATGGATTAACTGATCATTTGGTTATTTAGAGTTCCCAGGAAACAAAAAAGGTTGCGGGTCAATTAGTATTGGGACTCCTTACAATGAGCTGTGCCATTTTTTATTCATATATTTTTTTAAGTAGATGAATGTGTGTGTTCTTTATCATTAGGTAAGGTTTAATATGATGGCAACTTGGTTTTTGTCATTAACTCATTCCAAAAGGTCAAAAGAAAATCCAAACGTACAAAAACTGTGACATTCGCTTTGCAGGTAACGCTTTTTGGGGACTCGGGAGCCTTCCATAACATTCATTCATTCATTTTCTGTACCGCTTATCCTCATTAGGGTCACTGGGATGCTGGAGCCTATCCCAGCAGACTTTGGGCGAGAGGCGGGGTACACCCTGGACTGGTCGCCAGTCAATGGCAGGGCACATATAGACAAACAACCACTCACACTTACATTCATACCTGTGGACAATTTAGAGTCACCAATGAAGCTAACATGCATGTTTTTGGAATGTGGGAGGACCAGAGTACCCGGAGAAAACCCACACACGCACGGGGAGAACATGCAAACTCCACACAGAGATGCCCAACGGAGATTTGAACCCAGGTTTTTCAAGATCTCCTGACTGCGTGGCCAATGTGCTAACCACTCAGCCACCGTGCGGCCCCCCTTCCATAACATATAATTACAAAATCATGCATCAGCACATCAAAACAAGCAACAGCGCATTCTAGACAGGCTTTTAAACGGGCGCTTTATGAACAGCATTTCAGTATATGTATATTCTTATGCATAAAGCAAAAGCACCGTATTGGCTGTATCAAATGGACACGCATAATTTACCTGTGGGGAAAGCCCTGTGTTGACCGGATTGACGTGGCCGCTGGGCGCCGCAGATGTCATGAAGGTGTCAGAGTAGCCAGAAAACCCATGTCGATTAGAAGCGAGACCATAGGTCGAAGTGCTGTCATTGCTGGACAGAGCACTCTGGTGCATAGTGGATGGAGGTAGCGGTTGGGGGCGGTGAACTGTACCTCCACCATCTGAAGAGAAACAACAGCACGTTGCGCAATATTTACATACTGCATTTGCTTTACTTTTGACTTTGTATTGTTTATGGTTCACAGCCTTATTTCTAATCCCAAAAAATAAAAGCTGCTGTGTTGCAGCAGAGGAAATATGTTGTCGTTGTCCAATAAAATAGAAGGTCTGTCTTCCCACAAGTTATTGTGTTTTAAAAAGGTAGAAACTGGGTGTTTTTAAATGTTTCATCAATAGTCTAAAGTGTTTTTGGTAACATACTGTCATTTTTACGATACCGAAAACAACATTTTTCCAGTATCCTCTGTGGTGGACATGAGATTTTACTACTTTTCACATAAAATAAGGAAGGAAGGATGCGACAAGATGAAGAAATGTGTGTACCCCATCCATCCATCCATCCATTTTCCAACAGCTTATCCTCATTAGGGATGTGTGTAACCAAAAAGTAAAAATGTTAACAACACCTCTTTAGTCACCTTTACACTTTTAGCTAATATAGTAGCCATAATAAGTGAAAATAAGACATGTTTTACATGTGTTAAGGAGAGACTCACGATGCACTTCATTCGCTATATTAATACTGCATGTAGCAAACATTCACACAGGAGCTGTTACCGGCCACGACTCAAGCCAGGCTCTGCACTCAGCTAACAAAGTCAACCTTACCTAGATTGCATCACACGTTACTTCGCAGGCCCTTAAAGGCACACAGAAGTCACACATGCAAACTACATATCAGGTTTTCTTTCGTTTGGCCACCTTTATGCTTGAAAATGCTGAGTTTAGGCCAGGAATACGTACAATTAGCTTAATTGTGCAGTTTTTTATTGTAACAAACATTTTCTAAACAAAAAAAAGTATTGTTGTCATCAAAGACGATAATAACACTTGTAGAAAAAAATGTTGATTTGTCAGGTGTTAAGTCTTAAATGTCTTAAAGATGCTGTCTACCATGGTTAGGTACTCCTCAAAACATGGTCTGTATATTGCACCCACTTCCTGCTCCTTTGCTGCAAGTCATGCCCCACTCAACACATACACACTCACAGTAGCCATGATTATTGTCATCTCATGATAGTGATTTGACAAAGTTTAACTATTAATATTAGCCATCATTAAATGTATAGACTAGCATAAATGCACAGATTGTTTCTTGCTTCTCTGAGGCGGCTATTGTGTACGTGTATTTCGTGGAGGCCTCATTATTTGCTTCAGTTTACGACATTAAAACATATTTTGCTCTACCTTGTGACAAAATGTTGGTTGGGTAGCTCGAGTCCGGCAGCTGGTATGTAGGAAGTGTTGGCATCCCTGTGGGGGCAAATCCGCTAGGCAACAGATGGTTGAAAGCTGTGAGCTGATTGGCTCCCGCTTGTTTCCGCCACCTGGCCCTGCGATTGCTGAACCACACCTGTAAAAGGAGTTACAAAAACCACACAAGGTCATTGTTGTACTGTTAGCTGGTATTTTCACTGTATTTTCGTGTCAAGAAAAATAGACAAATTCAAAGTTGGATGAGTACAGTAGAGTACAACTGATTGAGTTGAGAGGAAAGTAGTTCGCCACTTTGACTGAGGTTCTAAGTAGAGCTTCAAAATGCACAAAAATATATACAGTATTGAGTAAGTAATTTATTGCAAATGACCATTGAACTGAAATAGGCTATTCATCAGCTGATCAAAAGTTTAAGACCAAAAACTGAAACAGAAATCAAATGTTCAAAAAATAGTAAAGCCGCCATTTCCTCCAAAATTGGTTTGGGCATGTTTAATGCCAGTGTGTTTCCAGTGGCGAAGATGGCATCCACTGTCTGGAACTGATGTCCATTTCTGTAAGCTTCCCTTGATTTCCATCCCCAAATGTTCTCCATTGGATTTAGAACATTGGAACATGCAGGATGGTCCAAAAGAGTGGTGTTATTCCTCTGGAAGAAGTCCTTTGTGAGGCGGGCATTGTGTACTGTCCTGTTGAAAAAGCCAGTCATTACCACACAGACTAGGGCCTTCAGGGCCTTGAGGGATGCCCCCAGCAACATCACCACATAGCCAACTGCTGTTTGACGCCCCTGCGTAACCTGAGTTTATTAATTCATTAATAATGAATTAATTAATCAAAAGAAAGAAAAATTACCCCGAATGAAGGCGCCCCCTCCACTGTGCCAGCAACGTTGGATACCGTCAAGGTTATATTTTATTTTATCAGAGAATAAAACTTTCTTCCACCTTTCAATGTCCCATGTTTGGTGCCCTAGTCAAATTCCAAACAGGCAATTTTGTTTGGTGATGGAGACAAACCCTTCTCTCGCAGCTGCCATGTGATGATTGGATGATGGTTGGACTGCACCCAACAACCTTCATTGGTTCCCATGGTCTCACAGCCAATCAGATCCTCCGGCTCCAGGCCGGTGGCATTTTTTGGGGGTCTCCCACATGACTTTTTTGTTCTAGAAATCTCTTTTAAAGAAGTTTCAAATCTCTGTCGTACTGCACTCAACCTCAGCAGCACTCGCAGAGAAGGCCTTGATTATGCAGCTCAGCCTAGCGACTCCATTGAAAGAGAGAAAGCTTTTTTGCTTTACCATGGAGAACTCATGACAGTGTGAATACCCAGCAGAAAAAAACATTTCAATCCACAAAATTTTGTGTTTTAAAGGCAGAAGTCTTAAACCTTTGATGAACAGCCTATTTCAGTGTCATGGTTGTTTGCACAAAATTGCTTACTCAAAAAAATGTTTTGTCTCACTCCCATTTCTTCTTATTGCATTTTGAAGCTTTGCTTAGGACCTCCTTAAGAACAGGGCAAAATATAAATTCTTGTACTTTTTCCACATGTCTCAAAATTTTGATAAGGAAAGTTTCACATTTGCATGTACAATAACTATGGTATGTTCCAGGACCACCAAACAAAGCCGCAAACCTCTGTGGTTGTCAAAAAAACATTATCAGTTAAGCATTAAGGTATAAACGTGTAAAAATTGTGTTCTTTTTTTCAAGAGCGGTACATGTTAGCTGTATTAGGAACTAATACTGACTCAGGGTGGAGGTGGGCGGGGTCATACCATTTTTTTTTACCAAAATTTTGTAAATTTGAATGCTACATCACAAATGCGGGTATCCGCTGTATTTTGCACACATGCTGTTTAGCCATGCCATTGTGTTACCTGGACCCGGGCCTCAGTGAGTTTGGTCATTTGGGCCAGCTCCTCCCTAGTGTAGATATCAGGGTAGTGGGTTCTTTCGAAAGCCTTCTCCAGTTCTTCCAGTTGCTCGGCTGTAAACGTGGTGCGACTCCTGCGCTGCTTCCTCTTTAAGGGGAGATCAGGCTCCGACTCCACGTCAGACACTTCGTCCATTCGACTTCCTGTTCAAACAATTTAATTTACACTCATAGTAGGCAGGGAACATACAAAGTATGGTATATAGTTCTGAAGCATTACCTGTGTTGAGTAACCTTAACAAGAAATACATCATTTGAAATGACCATAGATCTTGTGTAAATTGGAGATGGAAAGAAAATACAATGACAATCACAGGATTATGGAATTTGCCCCCGTTGCCTCCTGCAGAGTGAAGCGCTGCATAAATGTTCGCTTGTCTAGTTAGACTGAATGGTTTGGTGGGACACAAGAAAAGCTTTGGTTGGCCAAATGTGGCCCACGGGCTGCCGATTGACCACCAGTAACTTAGATCCTTCCCAACAGAACAAACCTTTTGAGATGTCCGCTATGTGAACCAATACTCAACCCAGGCTGCTTCCAAATCTATTAATTCAAGTTCCACTGGAGTAAAGCAGTGTTGATTTCGCATTAGGGGCAGGTGTTGATGCATTGGCGCAAAAATGTTGACATTTTATAAACCGCTGGGATTCAAAAGTCAAATGAATATGTAGAAATAAACTTATAGTGCTTTTGCCCTAATGGGTCTTTACGTGCCATTTTAGTGTGCTGAGCAACCAGTAGACCAGTAAGAGAGGGTGCTGCAGTTCTCCTAAAAAATGGAACATACTCTACTGTGCCAATATTGGTTTGCATTTTTCAAAGCCTCATAATTAACAACATCCTGGAGACACAGGAAGGTTTATAGCAAGTTATTCCTTAAGACGGTGAGCCCAATAAAAGCAAAGAAGCATGAGGATTGGACATGCGCATGAAAATCAAACACCATCTGTGTACTCGATTTCATTGCAGTATCCAGGCAGCGTGAAGAGCATCTCTGTGCTGCATTGTCATGGATCAGCAATGCAGCCCTAGCATAAAGTTTGACAGCCCAATGGATGGGGAGGGCTTTCGGTCTATTCAAATGATAATAGGAAGCAGAGATTATAGTGAGAATGACGCTTAGAGCCGATAGACAGGCTCGGCCTACGATGGGCACGATCAGGAAAATGGGAGCGCCGTGTAGCTTCGCACGTGTTTTGCAAATACGCTCGGTACAATAGTGAACGGTACACACGTGGTGTACACAACAGCGGCGAGAATACAGTATAGGAGCACGTCCGTGCTTTCTTTCTTTTTGTTCAAATCCCTGCCATTGTGTGCGGCTACAAAACTTGCAAAGTAAATCGAATTTAGAGCTAAGCCATGTATTCTCTCGTGTTGAAAAATGGCATATTCCCATTACCTAATAATGATAATAATTCAATTTTGCTGCTAGAGTTAACATGGCCAAATCAATTTGCAGTTCTGTAATGAGATTCAGAATGAGCACTAAGACAGAGAGCGGGCTGTGTCCCTCTGTGCATACAGCTTTTCTTTTCTTTAATCTTTCCTCTTATGGTGACGTCCGAGAGATGCAGAAAACGACTTTTTGAGCCCATAAAAAAATGCCATTCTATCGGGATTTTTATCAAAATGGTATAGACCAGGGCTCGGCAACCTTTAGCGTCAAAAGAGCCATTTTGGCCTGTTTCCACCAAATGAAACCCCACTTTGAGCCACAAAAGCTATTTAACCACTAAATTTAGGGTAACGCTATTATATACTGTCGTGCCCTTAAAAGTATCAACATGTTCTTTTTCGGTTTTCCTGCTCCTGTTCTTAAGCCTTCTCCACCCATTTTGGAGTCAAATCCCTGGTTTGTGAAAGCATACTTGGCCAATAAAGGTGATTCTGAACATTTGCAATAAAATAGATTAGTTCCTGTCTAGTACCCCTCTCCGTATCGTCTTTCCTTGGCAACAAAGTCACCTAATGGGCAATGGCAAAATACTGTAGTTGCGTCATGGTCTCTTACCAACTAGCACTTTGCTGGAGAATTGGTGGAGAATTGCGCGGAACACGCTCAACTTCCAATGCAAAAGTTTGAAAGGCTCATGACGGCGTCAATTTTGTACATGTGTGAACGTATAAAACATGCTGTTTTGTGGTTGACTTTGATCTATTATTAGTCAAATAATATGCACGTTTAAAAATAATGCATAATTTTGGCCTAAATTAAGCAGGAAATAAATGACAAGGAACTCTCCAAAAGCAAACACGTGTGTCTGTATCATGCCTTATTTTCTATTATTATGTCTGTTATATTGCGTATTAGGAGTGTAAAGGTGGCTATGGGAGTGTTGTTTCTGTCACGGCAAATATTACAAGGAATCTGTTGGCCTCCTATAACATCACATGCCGCCATTGCATAGTCAGCACAGTTGCTAGTCAAACTCCTTTTAACCTTTGTGAGCTCTGTTTTGTTATCTGACAAGATCGGGTGTGAGGCTGGGGAAAAGATTGGGACAATAATGAAGTGGAGCCAAGCTGTCATGGTTCTGAAGGCTCTTTGGACGCCTCTTGTGGGTCAGTTGCCACAGTTCCACTTAAAAAGAAGCCGGCGAGTGTCCCCCGAGCTTCAAGTATTAGCAGCAGACACACCTCAGGGGGTTGTCGGACACAGAGACCACAAGCGGGCCGGCAAAACACTCTGCAGGACCTCAGCAAGTGCTTCACGTGTGACTTAAAAATGCATCTTTAAGAGTAATGGGGTGAGGTATGATGGAAAAACCACACAAATCTGAATTTCTGTGGAAATCTGAATTAAATTTGACTTATTTTGCATCATTAAGACCAGCAACAGTAACCGTGTGCATTAATATAGATTTCCGGTTTATTATTTGTATTATTGAACTAAGTTAGAGCTTAATATACTGTATATCCTCTACCTGTATTACTACAATGTTTACACCGTATTTATTCATTCTTTTATAACAGAATACACTCTCACCAAACTCTACCAATTAACTATGACACATACTTTTTCCTTTCTTTCCCTATTAGAAAATGGTAACCTGGTCCACGTTAAACACATAAAGTGAACAAACTATAAGTAATTAGCTGAGACTCTGACCAGGGGTAGGATTAAATAAGATCTGCTTCTTCCTACTCTTTTTTTGGACATTGTGCAATTGAGCAAGTGTACTTGTACTTGTTAAGTAAGCGAGCTCAAAATGAAATGAACCATAATGATGTAAAGTTGTGGGGAAGTACCTCTCGTAGCGCTCATTGTATACTTGGAAAGTCTACATTTTAACCCAAGGAATTAAGTGTGTTATTATATACATTTTATCATTCATCATATACTGATTATATGATATATTTGTTTATTATTGTTTTAATTATATTTACTAATAATAAAATACATTATAGGTAGTAGAGATTAAGATGATGAGGTTCTCTTTGGGTGTGACCAGGATAG
The DNA here is from genome assembly GCA_024372805.1 of Oostethus manadensis. NCBI lineage: Eukaryota > Metazoa > Chordata > Actinopteri > Syngnathiformes > Syngnathidae > Oostethus > Oostethus manadensis. Next base: position 2,954,265 of record QODF01000033.1, on the reverse strand, counting down.
ACAGGATCGGGAAGGAGTAGAAAGGCCAGACTGAGATGTTTCGGACATGTCCAGAGGAGAGAGAGTGCATATACTGGTAGAAGGATGCTGAGTTTTACATTTTAATAGGAAGCAAACTCCCTTGGAAAACATATTAAAATGTATGCATTGCCTAACAAGAATGAATGAATTACCAGTGATAGACATTGAAAAATGAATCATCTCCGTTGTGTGGTTTGTGGAGTTTGCGTGTTCTTCCCGTGCGTGCGTGGGTTTTCTCCCACATTCAAAAACATGTACTGTATGTTAGGTTAATTGGCGACTCTAAATTGTCTAAAGCTATGAATGTGAGTGTGAATGATTGTTTGTCTGCCCTGCGATTGACTGCCGACCAGTCCAGGGTGTCAGCTGGGATAGGCTCCAGCATACCCCGCCGCCCCTAATGAGAAAAAGCGGCACGGAAAACGGATGGATGGACATTCAATACGCGCTGCTTCTTCCTACTCCTTTTCAGGCATGTTGAATTATGTAAACGTAAGCATGTAAAGTTCTTAGTGTAACTCTAGCTGAACATGTCTGAAACAATTGAACCATACTTTTCCATTAAAATTCCTTTTCCAGTATTATCTTTATCTTTCTTCACTGATTGGCTGGGAGGACTTATAGTGAGACACATAAATATGGTTCCTTTACCTCTACATAAAGAATTGAATGGCATCCTTTGTTTACTTCTGTTATGTACTATATTACTGTGACAGACAAAAAAAAAACCTCAAACACAAAACTCTAATAATAAATTCAGGTTCTCTTCATATCCCCCTCTAAGCAATATTGATATGTTACTTACAAATGAGGCCAAAGTTGTCTTATTTATTCAGACAAAGCAAGTCTCAGGCAACACTTGGCACCAAAAGTCCCTCTGTCAACAAAACCCGCGCCACGTCGCTCTCATTGTTTCACATCACCATTGTTCCCGCCTTTGTGTCCGTGCGCCTCTATTTACCCCAACCTACGAAGCAAAAGTGTATAATAAGCAGCGCAGTGCAGATTTACACTGATGAGTTCATACTTGCCAACAGATTTAGCAACTTTGGACTGTATTAGGGTGGTGGGGAGAAATGACAACTTTGGTGGCCTAACTCGTTCACAGCTAGTTGAAAAGATATGTGTTAAGGCAAATACTGTACGAGCACGAAAGATATATATTATGTTTAAGTGGCATTGAACTAAATCCGGCCCACACAAAGATGCTGGCTTGTTGTGGGCATTATGTCTTAGCAAGCTGCTAGTCAATGCAAAGTCTTGATCTCCTTTCCTCCTTGGGCTCTTGCAAGCTCGTGTCTTTATTTAGGCGACAAAAATAGCCGTAAACAAAAAATTGCAGACTATTAATAAACAGTGATATGTATTAGAGCGCGGCGCAAATATGATAAGAAGAGGCCCTCTGAAGATGTGCTTGACACAGCTGTGGGCTTAAAGAAAGCAATTGGAGAAAGTTTTTATTAAGAGATGTGATTCCTTTCAATGTGAAAGATTTACAATCACCAATTGAGAACTCAGTGATGTGTGCCCGTGTGGATAAAGCGCTTAGGGATGCACGCACTGATAGGTTTCTTAGCAATAGATACAGTAGGAAGGCCACTGGGTGAAAGAAATGATTCATGCCAGTCAAGGCAAGCGAGAAAAATATGAGACGTTCCACATACGGTGGTGCTTGTGTTTGTTTGTTTTTATTCCAAAATGACTGAAAATGAATAAACCAAGGCAGTTTTCCATTCAAATAATAATTATCTAAATCCAATTAATCCATTCCAGACACTCAAAATATGAACAACAAATATATTTTATAGAAAAAAATTATATCTTACGTATAAAAAAAAAAGCAAAATAATTACAAATTATGACAGACTTCTCATACATCATGGCGAGATCGAATTCAATAGTGTTTCTCTATTTTTTTTTTATCAAATTGCTGCCAACCTCAACTTTCTTTGGCCCCATGGCAGGTTATTCTGCAGTCGCACTCAACAATGCAGTGAGTCAGCGGAGCATAGGTTCGATTTTGTAGAACTACACAGTACAGGGCAAACGGCCTAGTTTGGTAAGTGCAATATTGTATGAAAACCTTAGACTAAACTTTGGACAAAAACCACATCTTACGAAAACTGAGCAGTTTAAAAACCAAGTTTTGATTTCAGCATCCATCCGTCCATTTTCTGTCCTGCTTATCCTGTTCGAGGCAGGTGCTGGACCCAATCTCAACTGTCACACACAGGGTGATTGTCAATCTTAGTGAACCACTACACTAAATGACACCAGTTTTTCAGCAGTTATTTGAAATGACATAATGTCATGAATTTGCTTAATCCCTTTGTAATTCAAATTGTAATGTGACAAAAATGTAATTGACAATCCTCTGAGACACAGGTGTACACATTTTCTCCGCTCAAAAATTCAAGCATGTGGTTTTATTTATTTTATTTATTGATTTATGTACATCACTTTGATGAAGGTAAAAAAATACACTACGCTATTAAATATAGTTTTAATTAAATATAGATATCTTGTTCAAACATTCAATAGTTCAACTTTTTCGCTTTTCATTCAAGCAGAGATAAGCCAAAAGGAAACGATGAAGATTCAGCCCTAATCCTCCTTCCCGTTTCGTGTTTAGTTTAATGTATAGAATATACCCACAAATGGCCCCCAGACCGCACTTTTGACACACCTGCTTTAAGTGTTTTAGAGAGGGTTTGGTACTGATATTTTTATAACAAAATACACATATGTAATATTTGTGTGTGTGTTACTGAGGATTTTGTTTGATGCATGGCCATAAAAAATGTTTACATAAACACTGGTTTTCTTTGTACTGTTATATATCCATCCATCCATCCATCCATTTTCCTTACCGCTTATCCTCATTAGGGTATTACTATTATTATTATTTATAATATTATTAATTATTACTATTGAATCATTATTAATAATAATAATTGTAGTACTACTACTACTATTACTACTACTACTACAATAACTAACAAAAAAAATAATAATAATAATGCATATCCTCTTCCATATCCATTAATCGCTTATCCTCTTTAGGGTCGCAGGGTATATGCTGGAGCCTATCCCAGCTGACTTCGGGCGAGAGGCGGGGTACCCCCTGGACTGGTTGCCAGTCGATCACAGGGCACATATAGACAAACAAAAACAAACAACCATTTAAACTCACATTCATACTGATGGACAATTTAGTGTACCCAATTAACCTAACATAATACTTATTATTAGTATTATTATATATTCGTATTGTAATAATAATAATAATAATAGTGATAATTCCATTCCATTTTCTTCCGCTTATCCGGGTCCGGGTCGCGGGGGCAGCAGTTTCAGTAGAGAAGTCCAGACTTCCCGGTCTCCGGCGACCTCTTCCAGCTCCACCGGAAGACATAGTCAGCTGTGAGACATAGTCCCTCCAGCGTGTCCTAGGTCTTCCCCGGTGCCTTCTCCCGGCTGGCCATGCCCGAAACACCTCACCAGGGAGGCGCCCGGGAGGCATCCGGACTAGATGCCCGAGCCACCTCAACTGGCTCCTCTCGATGTGAAGGAGCAGCGGCTCTACTCTGAGCTCCTCCCGGATGGCCGAGCTCCTCACCCTATCTCTTAGGGTGAGTCCAGCCACCCTACGAAGGAAACTCATTTCCGCCGCTTGTATCCGCGATCTCATTCTTTCGGTCATGACCCATAACTCATGACCATAGGTGAGGGTGGGAACGTAGATCGATCGGTAAACAGAGAGCTTTGCCTTCCGGCTCAGCTCTCTCTTCACCACGACGGTCCGGTACAGCGACCGCATTACTGCAGACGCTGCACCGATCCGTCTGTCGATCTCACGCTCCAACCTTCCCTCACTCGTGAACAAGAACCCGAGATACTTGAACTCCTCCACCTGAGGCAAGACCTCACTCCCAACCCGGAGGGTACAGTCCACCCGTTTCCGACTGAGAACCATGGCCTCGGATTTGGAGGTGCTGAGTCTCATCCCAGAAGCTTCACACTCAGCTGCAAACCGCTCCAGTAAACGCTGAAGGTCACAGCCTGATGAGGCCATAAGGACCACATCGTCTGCAAATAGCAGAGACGAGATCCTAAGGTCACCAAGCTGGACTCCCTCAACACCTTGACTGCGCCTAGAAATTCTGTCCATGAAGATTATGAACAGAATCGGTGACAAAGGGCAGCCTTGGCGGAGGCCAACGTTCACCGGAAACAAGCTCGACTTACTGCTGGCAATGCGAACCAGGCTCCTGCTTCGATTGTACAAGGACCGAATGGCACGTAGAAGCGGACCATCAATCCCGTACTCCCGGAGCACCCCCCACAGGACACCACGAGGGACACGGTCGAATGCCTTTTCCAGGTCCACAAAGCACATGTAGACTGGTTGGGCAAACTCCCACATACCCTCGAGTACCCTTGCAAGGGTGTAGAGCTGGTCCAGTGTTCCGCGACCGGGACGAAAACCACATTGCAGCTCCTCTAACCGAGGTTCGACTAACGGTCGTACCCTTCTCTCCAGCACCCTGGAGTAGACTTTCCCAGGAAGGCTGAGGAGTGTGATCCCCCTATAGTTGGAACACACCCTCCGGTCACCCTTTTTAAAAATGGGGACCACCACCCCGGTCTGCCAGTCCAGAGGTACTGTTCCTGACTTCCATGCAATGTTGTAGAGGCGTGTCAACCAACACAGTCCTCCAACATCCAGAGCCTTGAGAAATTCTGAGCGGAACTCGTCTACCCCCGGAGCCTTGCCACTGGGGAGTGATTTAACTACCCCAATTATCTCAGCCACGGTGATAGAACTGTCCACGTACGTATCTTCAGACTCTGCTTCCTCTACAGAAGGTATGTCAGTGGGATTGAGAAGGGCCTCAAAGTATTCCTTTCACCGACCAACTATATCCTCAGTCAAGGTCAGCAAGCCCCCGTCTGCACTGTAAACAGTGTGAACTGGGGGCTGCTTCCCCTTTCTGAGGTGTCGGACGGTTTGCCAGAACCTTTTCGAGGCCGACCGAAAGTCGTGCTCCAAAGCCTCACCGAACTCCTCCCACACCCGAGTTTTTGCCTCGACCACCGCCGCGTGCCGCTTGGCCTGCCGGTACCTGTCATCTGCTTCTGGAGTCCCGCAAACCATCCATGCTTGATAGGACTCCTCTTCAGCTTGACAGCAGCCCTAACCCCCGATGTCCACCATCGGGTTCAGGGCTTGCCACCACGACTGGCACCGACCACCTTGGGCCGCAACTATGACTGGCTGCCTCAGCAATGGAGGCACGAAATACGGCCCATTCGGACTCAATATCCCGGTCCTCCCTCGAGATGCAGTCGAAAATCTGCCGGAGATGAGAGTTGAAGACTCGACGAACGGGAGACTCTGCCAGATGTTCCCAGCACACCCTCACTACGCGTTTGGGTCTACTTTTTGTCCGGCATCCTTCCCCGCCATCTGATCCAACTCCTCACCAGGTGGTGGTCAGTTGACAGCCCAGCCCCTCTCTTCACCCGCGTGTCCAGAACATGCGGGCGCAGGTCTGATGATATGACCACAAAGTCGACCATAGACCTGCGACCTGGGGTGTCCTGGTGCCAAGTGCACTTATGGACATCCTTATGTTCGAACATGGTGTTTGTTATGGACAAACTGTGATTTGCACAGAAGTCCAGCAACAACACAGCGCACGGGTTCAGGTCAGGGAGGCCGTTCCTCTCAACCCCGCCCCTCCAAGTCACACTGTCATTGTCCACATGGGCGTTGAAGTCTCCCAGTAGAACTATGGAGTCACCAGCTGGGGTGCGTATGCACAAACCACAGTCAGGACCCTTTCCCCAGCCCTAAGGCGTAGGGAAATAATCCTCTCATTCACCGGGGATGACTCCAGCACAGAGGCACCAAGCCGGGGGTCTAATAATAAGCCCACACCAGCTCGCCGCCTCTCCCCTGCAGCTACTCCAGAGAAGAACAAGGTCCAGCCCCTCTCAAGGAATTTGGTTCCAGAGCCCAAACTGTGGGTTGAGGTGAGTCCGACTATATCTAGTCGGAATGTCTCCGCCTCTTCCACAAGCTCGGTCTTCCCCACCAGAGAAGTGACATTCCATGTCCCAAGAACCAGATTTGGCCGCAGAAGACCAGGTCGCAAAGACACCCGCCCTCGACCACTGCCCCAAATCGCATTGCACCGGACCCTTATGCTTGCCCCTGCAGGTGGTGGGTTTGCGGGGGGGTAATAGTGATAATATATAATAATAATACTATTATTATTATGGTTTTTTTTAAATAGTTAATATAGTATCATTGACACTCACCACGCCCCAAAATAAATACACATATGAATTACTTTGAAATGTGTTGTATTGATCTGTTTTTCTTGTTCCAACAGTCTTTCATCAAGCATGTAAAATTTTAAGGAGTGATTTGTTTTACACTTCTTTTTCTAACAGCAGCAACGGAAGCCCAAGACATGTACTTGCATCCAAACAATAGAAAGGAGTTGTGAGTGGACACAGCGAGCCCTCCCACTGCAGATGTACATTAATTCCAAGGGGGTGCATTAGAAATGCTGATCAGCTTGGCAGCACACAGTCTAAGCTTTCCTTTCAGCGTTTTGCTGTTGTCTACTTCAATCGTGTCAATGTGAGGGTGTCTTTTCAGAGGTATTCATGCATCTGCCTTCAGGCCACAATGCTTGCCACTTTATAAACTGTCAGCCTGCATGCCTCAAGTACACATGCTGTATTTTCTTCACATTGTTTCCTCTTCTTGAATCAACTCTCTCCCGACGGCTGAAGCGCACACATAATGCAGCCTGCTACAAGTTGGGATGTAAACAATATGTGTCCTCTTGGACATTGAGCAATTGCAACATCAGATGGTTCATCTCCTGCTTGCCCTCGTGCACTTGTCACAATATACACAGATAAAACACAGTTTTCACAGGAGGTTATGTTCCAAGACTACCAGTGCACGGCAATACGCCCGACGCAATCGGAGTTACTCCGTGGCCTTTAGCCTGGTCGTCAGATTAGTGCAAGGTCGAGACGACGTTTCTCTGAGCCACGTCTGCATAATCCACACTGTTTGCTTGTAATTCCAGTAACAATTTATGAACATACATTAACTTGTGTTCACCTCACTGAAAAGTTTTGCGACTAGATTGGGTGTCGTAGCTAGTGCTTTCTTAGCTAAACAAACTTTTGCATCACAAAACACATAAGTACGGTGTGTTCAGGGACCACAAGCTAAACAAACTTTTGCATCACAAAACACATAAGTACGGTGTGTTCAGGGACCACAGAACAAAGTATGAAATCTCAACAATTTACAAAAAACGCATTATCAGTGAAACATAAAGACATGACATGCAAAATGTGTTGGCTTTCTATAGGGTTCAATGTATGGTGCATATTTTATCTGTATAATCATAAACAGTGGTACTGCGGATGTCATTATTGACTTACTAGAGGGTCTAACAAAAACTGAAATGAATGCAAACCAAAGCAATTTTTTCCATAGGAAATCATGTAAAACTAGTTATGTTATTTGTAATGTGGGAGGAAACCGGAGTACCCGGAAAAAACTCACGCACAAATGGGGAGAATATGCAAACTCTACACAGAGATGCCCAAACGGAGATTCAAGCATCCCATATTCCAAAAACATACAAGTGAATATCATGAAAAGGTTGATGTATGTCAGTAATTCTATTCAAATAGTGAAACTCATGCATTGCACACAGACTGGCATATTCAAAGTGTTTATTTATTTGAATTTTGCTGATTCTAAGTAACAATTAATGAAACCCCAAATTTATTATTTCAGAAAATTTGAATATTGTGAAAATGTTCAGTATTTAAGATACAGAGTGTCCCATTCTAATCACCTAATTAACTCAAAACACCTGCAAAGGCCTAGTCTAGTCCTGTAGGCTACACAATCACGGGGAAGACTTGACAGTTGCCCAAAAGACAACCATTGACATCTTGCACATGGCAGACAAGACACAAAAGGTAATTGCTAAAGAAGCTTGCTGCTCACAGAGTTCTGTGTCTAAAGTGTACAAAAAACAAAACAAGGGTACAAATAACTGCACCAGCAAAAATGTGGGAGAGATTCACAAAGAGTGGACTGCAGCTGGAGTCAGTGCTTCAAAAGCCACCACACAGAGACTTATGCAAGACATGGGTTTCAGCCATCGTACTCGTTGTGTCAAGCCACTCTTGAACAAAAGACAGCGTCAGAATCATATCACCGGGGCTAAGGACAAAAAAGTGGAGTGTTGCTGAGTGGTCCAAAGTTATGTTCTCTGATGAAAGTCAATTTTGCATTCAATTTGGAAATCAGGATGGACACAGAATCCACGTTGTTTGAGATCCAGAGTAAAGTTCCCACAGTTGGTTTGAGGTGCCCTGTCATCTGCTGGGCAAACTCATACACAACCAGTACCTGGTTTAAGGACCATAGTATCCCTGCCCTCAACCTCAACTGAACTCAAACCCATAGAAAATCTATGGGGTATTGTCAAGAGGAAAATTGGATGCGGCAGACCCAACAATGCAGAAGAGCTGAAGGCCACTATCAGAGCAACTTGAGCTCTCATAACACCTACATACAGGAGTGGCACAGATTGATGGACTCCATGCCACATGTACTCCATGTACATGTTCATACTTTTTATGTTCATGTCGGCCAAAATCCTTTTTTATCGCTCCTAAGTAATATTCCAATGTTCTAATTTAGATATTGAATTTGGGATTGGTATTCATTTTCAGTTTTATTAATCAAAATTAAAATGAACAAACATTGGAAATATATCAGTCTATAATATTCACGTTTTACTTTTTGAATATAATTAGTGAAACAAATCAACTTTTTGGTCAAATTCTAATTTATTGAGCAGCGCCTGTGCATGTTAGGTTAATTGAAGACTCTAAATCGCCCGTAGGTATGAATGTGAGCTTGAATGGTTGTCTATATGCCCTGGGATTGGTTGGTTGGCAACCAGTGCGGTACCCCGCCTCTCGCCCGAGTCAGTTGGGATAGGCTCCAGGAACCTTGCGACCCTAGTGAGGACTAGTACGGCAAAACGAGTGCTGTGCACGACAACAAAGCTAGCGGAGGCCTTTTGCGTTAGTAATTTAACACACACACTTTAAACGTGTGGGGAAAAAAATGTAGTGAAAGCCGATGAAAAGACTGGAATGTTTTTTTTCCGTGGGGAGAAAGTCATTTTGTTGGGAAATGTGTCCTTACATCTCCTGTCCTGCAGCTACAGCAATAGAGCTAACGAACTAACGAGCAAGAAAGTGTGTGAATATTGTCTTGCAGGCTCACTGAAGGTAATTTAGTTGGATGAAAGGGGATCGGCAACCCCCACCCCACTCGGCTACAATTGAAGCGGATATTTAAGTCAAGTCACCTCTTTGAAGCTCGAGCTTTCTTCACATTTAAAACTTTGCAACATTTTTGCAGCACTATTATTGACAACGTCCTGTTAGATAGGATTTATGTGAATGCGCGCGTCACAAAAGCGTCCTACTTGAGCTCTGCACTCTGGGACTTCAAGACTCATCGAGGGCTCAATTAATGGCTGACCAAAGTGTTAACTTTTCATTCAGTTTGTCTTGCTATATTGTTGTGTGATTTCTCTCATTGCTATTGTGCTGTGGGCTGTTAATGGGATCCCCGAGGCTGGTGACACCCCTCAAGCCCACTTTGCCTGTTTCCTCTTTGTTCACTGCTCCTCTTTTGTTGCCCGATCAGCCTCCCGTCGGGTCGCCGGACAAGATCCCTGGCATTTGTCGGCCAAATGAAAGGAGGATTACGGCAGAGCTTGTGAACAGCCCCTTGCAGGAGAAGATTTTCCTAAACAAGCCGTCTTTCCTCAAGCTCTGCAGCGCTCCTTTATAAATATTTGTTTTTTAAAAGACATTCCAGATAAGTCCGAAGCATGGCAAGACCGAAAGGCATCAACAAGTGGCTCAACCAGACACATTACTTCTAGTCAATTGGTCATGTCAAACCATGCATCCATCACTTTCTTATCCCAGCTGATTTTAGACCCTGGATCACAGGGCACATCCAGAGACAACCATTCACACCATGAGGGTGTGTTTGGAACCATTAGACCATCATCATCTAGCAGTGCTATAAGGCCATTTCTAAAGCCTTGGGACTCTAGCATACTACCGTGAGAGCCATTATCCATAAATGGCAAAAACATGGAACAATGGCGAACATTCCCTGGACTGGCCTCCAAGAGGTCACAAAAGGCCCCACAACAACATCCCAAGAACTGCAGGCCTCAATTAAGGACAGTGTTCATGACTCCAACATCAGAAAGACACTGGGCAAAAACAGCCTACGTGGCAGAGTAAGACAAAAACCACCGCTGAACAAAAACAACATTAAGGCTCAACTCATTTTTTCCAGGAAAGATCCCCAAAACCTTCGGGAAAATGTTTTGTCCCATTACATCTGGCGTTCTTCACAGAAAAGAACATCATACCAACAGTAAAATATGGTGGTGGTAGTGTGATGCTCCGACGCTGTTTTGCTGCTTCAGGACCTGGAAGACTTGCTGTGATAGATGGACCCATGAATTCTACTGTCTACCAAAACATCCTAAAAGGAGATTGTCTGATGGTTGGCTGACACCAACTTGATGAAACAAAATGAAGACTTATGCACAAAATACCATGTAGGCCTTAGAATTTTGCACAAAAATGTGTGCATTGAAATTCAAAGTGAATTGTCTGATTGGTCTATAGTACTGTACACTAAAATAGCAACGTATTAGGTTTTGGCAAGGTCAATATTCCAGTAAAGGACTAATTTTAGGGTGAGGAGCTTGATCATCCATGAGGAGTTGAGTAGAGCCGCTGCTCCTTCACATCGTTATGGTGGCTCGAGGATCTTGTCCAGATGCATTCTGGCCTCCCTGTTGAGGTGTCCCGGGCATGCCCGGCCGGGAGAAGACCCCGGGACAGACCTAGAACACGCTGGAGGGGTTATGTCCCACAGCTGGCCTGGGAATGTTTCTGTGTTCTCCCGGTGCAATTGGAAGAGGAGCCCATAGACCGGGAAGTCTGAACTTCCACACTGCAATGGCTGCCTTGCGATCCAAACCCGGATGAGTGGAAGAAAATAGATGGATGGATGTATGCATGGAAGATTAATTATGAGCATCTTTACATTGTCCAAATATTTTTGCAAATTGAGTGACTGCATAAAATGTCAAATTCCAGTTTTTTTGTGAAACTTAAAGTAAATATATCTTACATGTCAAAATGTAATGTGGGTTCTTCCAAGCCCCAAAGCATGCCAATTTTAACAAGGAGCCTACCCTGGAAAAGTCCGACTACATTTGACAATTGTGTATTTTAAATGGCTTATTAAAGCATTTGGGCTGTAAGTGTGTGTGTGTGTGTGTGTGTGTTTAAATGTCCCTGTTCTTTGGTGTGAGCCTGTAAGGGGGGACAAGGGGAGGTTAATCCTAGTTCAATACGCTGATGCTCAGTCCAGGATGGAGCCTGTGACGATTGTGTTATCTCCAGCCAACATTTGGGTTCCCCCACAGTTCCAATCCAGAAGAATAGCTAGAAGAGAGTGCATACGGAGTGGAGGAAGCGCAGATGCCCGGGGAAACGTGCTATCAATAGCTGCAATACAACCTTCCACAGAGTGCCCTTGCCACCATGGCCACCAGGTTTGTTTTACATCTTCATGCTCAAGCGTCCAAATATACACAGACTGGCCACAGGATTAGGTACACGTGCATACACCAAAAGGCACCCAACGGCTGTGTCAATTACGCTGCCTTGTCAGTGACGAGGACGCCGGTCCAGATAGTTGCAATTTGCATCTTTCAAACAAAAACATTTACTGTATGGTTGTACAGAACGCTTACATGGGACTTTTCACATCCAGAACCTCTGACGTTCTAGAATTCGAAGTAACGCCCAAATAACGATCCCATTGATCACAAAAATTGTAGCAGTTTGAACTTGCGATCACACGAGGCCGCACCTCCGCCAGCATCAAATGATAGGATAGGAAAGATAGGATATAGTCATTGACAGTTTTGTATCCACCGACACCGGCAGCATGTCCCTCGAGACCTCAGCGTAACACATGAGCGCTCATTCATCATGCACGTTGGGATTGCGTCTGGATGTGTGTGTGTTTTGCTTTTTCTTCCGCTTGAAAAATGTCGGCGCAGTTATGAAAGCTTCTGCGGCAGTTTGACCCTGCAAATGGGAAAAATGTCAACGTGAGCTTGGCCAGCATCCCAGAATGGATTGGGTTTGGCCTCTGGGACTCCACTATAAATGTGTTTTCATTATTACCATCTTTTTTTCCCACTTGACTGCCTCAAGCCATATCGCGTATTTGCAATTTAAATAATTATAAAAGAATGATTTTTTTTTTCTACCCTTCTTTCCTCCAAAAAGGCAGTTTTTTTTCTGCAACAAAACCAAATCTTATTCACCTTATGCTACTAACAAAGTACATAAAAGCACAAATATATACATGAAACAATTACATGTAATAGTGTAAGGTTGAGGCTGTTTGTGTGTCTACAGCAGCATTTGGTTCACCAGTCACCTTTTTGTTATAAACATGCCTCAGAACTATTTTATTGCAAATGTTGATCCCAAAATTAAAAGAGGATGTCAACGTCAGGCTTGCAGGAGTGTTTGGAGAAGGAGGAGCGAGCCGTATGTTAAAAATAGACATTTGTATGGGCACATAAATTACTTTCACATCTTCTCCATTTATGCGTCTCGGAAACCACAACAGCGGAGATTTTTAAGTACCCTGCAAAACATGTGTGAGGCAGACAAGCGTTCACTCAATTAATGCTGCGCGTCAAACGGTTTATTTAAAAAAAATACTTTCTGGTTCCCAATTATTGGGTTTTTTATGCAAGCATGTCTAAGGACAAAAAAGTATTCCGGCAAGCATCCATTTAGATTGCCACGCCCACGTCCAAAAGGGGACATACGTGTTTACATGCACGCCCTCTGGGGATTTCTATGATGTGTTGCGATGCACAAACCGGTGATTTATTCCTCAAATCATGTGGCGGCCTTAAGAATGAATTTCTCTGGCATACATGAAAAGAAGAGAAGTGCATTGGTTCCTATACAACCCTGACCCATAGACCAGCGCACAAACATACTCACACATACAGTGATGTGGAATACGCTCCCCAACAAGAAGCGCTGATGTAGCTGTTTCGGGCAAGGGCAATGCACGGAGCAAAAAATGCACAGTTGAAAATAAAATCCTTTATAGACACCACTGCCTACTTCATAAGTAAACACCATATGCTGTTCTTCATACAGACCATTTAAAAAACTGGATTTAATATTTCAAAATACAATCCAAACCTTAAACCCTCATGAATTTCTGCCGCAGGCTCCGCACCACGAAGTGAGCTGCCCAAAGATGAAAGTGAAAAGAAATAAAAGCTCAATTTAATCTGCTTTGGAGTCCCGGAAGGGAGCATACGTGCCTGGAAGTGGAAGAGTGAGGGCTGATAGGGGATAAATATATTTGGTACTATGCCTTTGAGCTATTACATCCCTCTCCAACACAGGTACCTATTCAACACACAACACTTTCATTAGCAGCTGTAGTCCTACAAATCTTCCAATTATTATAAGACAGGCATGCGCGACACGGAGACACGCACCAGGCTGCTCTGTTACCATCTCCACATGTGGACTGAAGATTAGTCTGCTCCATCAATTAAATCCGCATCAAACGTGTATGTCAGCAGAAAGGATCTTGTCTGGCGTGTTCGTATATGTCATTCATTCAAATATAGTGTACTATTAAACGCAGTAACCATAACTTTGTATTGGTCCACGTCTGTCTATCCTTTCAAACAAGCAATAAAAAAAACAACGTCTATATTGTGGAATGGAGGCCTGACACTTCATAAATAAGAAATAAGGAATAATGTGCGGTCCGCTGGGAGACCCGAGCTACAAAAAGGCCACTGGGGCCCAATTTGTTCCAGGAAATGGTCCGCCCCGTCCAACCACCCACCCCCAATTGAAAGTGTGGCCTACCTTTGTCTCTCAAGATGCCATCGATGCTGTGTTTGGTCTTCTTGTCTTCCTCTTCATCTTTTTTAAAGCACTCCTCCTCCTCTTCGTCGTCCTTTTTTCCAAAACGAGCTCGGAGTATTCGACTGATTGAACTCACTGCAGGCACCAGGAGGGTGTTATTGTTATGATTGATTGCACAATATTTGTTTCCAGTGTTCTTAGAGTAGACTGAGATTATTCGTTTGTATTTTTATTCAAGTTTTCTTTATTTTGTTTACATGTTTAAGTTTAAATGTTATATCCTCGTTTCGTCTTGGCGCCTCGTTAAGGTGGCCACTGTAGCAAAGTTATGATTATTATTGACAACGTGCAGGTACAGTATTTGACCAGTTTTTCTAGTGTTTTCTTTTCAGTTTAACTTCACTGGTGTGTGCATTTGATCTCCGAAGAGACTACTGTATAAAGAAAACACAGCTTTGCAGGAAAGGCCAGTACTGCACAGGCCGGGGGAGGATCCCAAAAGAAAAAAGTGTTAACTAAAAAGAAGACCGCGTGAATAACAGAAATAATACACATTAAAAAAAGACATGGCTTCCTAAGCAGAGCACAAACGGCAATGTGAACAGAGATAGCACTTATAGGCAGCCCCTGTATAAGACGTGCTAACACTATATACAGTATTTTACATACACAGCACAAAAATGTACTCATTCTTCTAAGTACGCCCAACCTTGGACACGTATACCCGCGGCCACAATTTATAATATAAATGGGCCCAAAAATAAATACATCAGTTCGCATGTACAGCTGACAGGAAGAAATAACAACAGCAAAAAAATATTTTTTGTAATTGTTTTATTGGAGTATTATTTTTTGCAAAACATTTTTTTGTCGTTTCCGCCGTTATGAAGTATATATTACGTGTACAGAACCACCGAATATTATAGGCCTAGGTATTATGATGACGCTGCAGTACTTCTAGTATTAATAGGAGGGAATTGGTTTCCCAAGGAAAGAGGTCAAGAACGGGGGCGTCTTACCAGAGAGTGTCTCACCTGAAGGGACGCTGCTTCTGTCACAGACGCCGTCCTTGAGTAGCTTCTCTCGGATTTCCCAGCTGAATATTCCCGGGCTGTCGCTCTTGTACTGTTCGATCCTTTTCTCCACGTCCGGTGTGGCGATCTGCTGCAGGAGGCCCAGGACGAAAACGTCACGTTTGTGCGTTACAGTGCGTTACAGTGCGTGCGTGCGTGCATGTTCTTGTTGGTTTGGGGTTTTTTTTTTTGTTGCAAGGCTCACCCTGGGCTTACTGCCTCCTATCGCTCCGGGCCGGATGGAGCCGGTCTCCTGGTATCGGCACAGGATTTTGGACACGCA
This sequence comes from Oostethus manadensis, assembly GCA_024372805.1. Classification (NCBI taxonomy): domain Eukaryota; kingdom Metazoa; phylum Chordata; class Actinopteri; order Syngnathiformes; family Syngnathidae; genus Oostethus; species Oostethus manadensis. Next base: position 2,938,788 of record QODF01000033.1, on the reverse strand, counting down.
GCCGTGGGAGACCCGCAGTTGGCGGGAGATGACGCACGGCCGGATGCCGTGGTGGGCCATCTCCACGATCTTGTGCCGGATGTGGTTGGGCAGAGGCCGGCCGTTGATGAAGACGCCCCCCAGCTGGTTGACGCGTCCTTGGCCTAGAGGAGTGGACACTGCAGGACCAGAGAAAAGTTCTTATTTCTGCGCTGAGGCCGCGCTTTACTGGATTTGTTTTCCATCCGGCCATGTTTGATTCCATTGATGATGTTTATTTATTTTATTTTATTATTATCTTTTTCATCCCAGTTGAAGGCCTACTTGATTCTTCACTCTTTTGACATTGCACCATTAATTACCACAAGCTACTTTCGTTGGATTATATTTCAAATTCACGTTCAAAACAGATCATTTTTTTATTATTGAATATATGATAGTATTATCCTATATTCACCGCATGGGGAAACAAATTGAGCCATAAATAAATCAGGGATGTCAAAAGTGCGGCCCAGGGGCCATTAGCGGCACATGGAACTGTGTAGAAACATAAAAACCAGCAAAATGTTTGACAATTAGAGCAAAAAAAAAGGGAAGCGTAAAAAGAAAAGGCTGAACTGTTGTTACTAATAACTAATAATTGTCTTTAAATATGAATGTCCTGGCTTTCTTACAAAATGTAAAAAAATATATACAAATATCAAAGCGACTCCGCATCCTTTGACTGCTGGAGGAGAAGACACCCCTGAAATAAAAGAGCCCCCTTACCTTCCAGAGGGAAGCCGGTCCGTGGGTAGTTCTGTCCAGAAGCCGGGCGCATCATTCGCGGCACTGTTCCTGGTAAGGATGTCATTTTTAGCTCCTGTTAAAATGCTTACAAGGGAGTACAAACCAAAAACACGCGACAGAAGCGAGAAACCCGTTGCAGCCCAAAGACAGGCAGAAGCCACGTTAAGAGGTCCAGTGTTGCAGAAGACAGCGGGATGCATGCAGCTCGAGCGTTCCGGGGCGTGGAAAGCTGGGGTGGTGAGCTACGAGGGTCATGTGTCACACACGGTGTGCAGGATGGGCTACTTTGTGCGGCCTTGGTGAACTTGTCGAGGGCGGGCTGGGCTGGTCCACACCACCGATAGGGTCTTGGAGCCTCTTCTCTTTCAAGAGAAGCTCCAACAAGTTTCGGCAACCAATAGGAGAGAAGGTCTCTTTCTTTTCTCTCTCCTCCTCTCTCTCTCTTACACACACACACACACACACACACACACACAGTTCTACTCCAACTAACAATACCAAACACTATCCAAAATGTACAGTTAGGGTACAAAATAGTCTGACGCAACGTTTAAAGCAGTGGTTGTCGAATAATGGGGTGGGCCCCCCTGGGGGGGACACGTTGAACTGCCAGGGGGGGACAGTGAATGGCTAGGAGGACTTTCAATATTAGCGCAGACCGGCCTGTTTGCATGAATTTGTGGTACTCCGCATGCACTTTGAACAAATAAATAATGGGATCAGTTTCTCATTAGTATTTAAACAGACCAACATTGCAATATACCATATCATGAATATCCATACGGTATTGTTTCAACCTACATACTAATTCATATTAAGGTATAGGTGGATAGATCCAAATATTGATAGTATTGATACCAGAGGTTTTCGGTACTCTTCTGTGTTTCTTTTCACAAATATTATTTATTTGCTGTCTCGTTTTTAATGGTACATTACTGGCACTGTTATTTTTATTGTTATATTGTTTATATATTTGGGGAGTACATTCTTGGATAGGTGGTCCGCTTTGGATTTGAATGAGAGTGAGCAGCAGTCGGACCTTGATGTTTATTAGGGTTGCGGGTATGCTGGAGCCTATCCCAGCTGTTGTTGAATTGTTTTTATACTTGCTCTATTTATTATCATATATTGTCGTATTTACTGTATGTTTGAAATTGTACACAACTACATTATGTTTGTTGACAATATTTTTGTTTGCCTAAATCTTTGTTCTGTGTTTTATTCTTAATTATATATATCAATGACAAAACCATAAAATTATTCTATAAGTTGTATTTATTTGGCATTGGATCTTTACCTAAATTTGCAGTATTGCCCACCCAAAATGAAAATCCAATGTGTTATTTATAGCTATACTGTGACAACGACTGGAGGGTCCCAACAAGACGTTTGTGTTTAAAAAAAAAAATCAGTGAAGCTAGAGTTTACATTCCTGGTGCGGAAACGTTTTTATTTGATTTTTGAAAAATAGTTGGTTGTCAAACTGTCTTGTTGCTCCTGCAGAAAAATAGCTAGTTTCAACGGACTAGATATTTAAGTAACATTAAGACCTGATTTTTGTTTTCAATTATTCATCTCATTTGTATGCACGCAAAAAATAATGGTCTTCCCTTCTTCTGATATTGTGACCTACGAGTCGTTTGTCTCCCAATATATTGATTATGGCCCAATCCCTTTGCAACTGAATGCAACAATACACAGCTGAAATCAGACATGACCACTACAAAATGTTTTTGGTTGATTGTTGTTAATAGATAGCCAGTAATATTAAAAATGCAGAAGAAGAACATTAAAAAAAGGTTATGAAGCAATTTGATCCCCCAAAAAGGTAACCGCTAGGTGAAGAAACCCTCGTTGGCAAGCACAGACGTTAGATATTTCTTGCAGTTGGTCACCAGTTTTCAATTACAATTTAATAGTATAGCGCCAAATCACAACAGCAGTCATCTCATGGCACATTACACATGAAGGTCACAGAGAGCCAACTGATCAGGCAAGGAAAAACTCCCTCTGGAGAAGAAACTAGGCTCTGTGGGGCCGCCGTCTGTCTCGACCAGTTGGATTGAGATACTGTATAAAAATAGTGTATATTGAACGGTTTTGGCCCCGGTATTGACCCCTGGGGTACACCGCAAGGAAAAACTGTAGGTAAAAATTCACTTAAAACACTTAAATGCGAGAACGATAAAAATCTTTAGCATATCAGTATGTGAAATCAAATGATGGAACGGGTTGAGCAAAGAACTCAAACAATGCATTAAAAAGAGCAATTTTAAAAAACGGTACAAGCAGCTGATGTTTACAAAGTTTAGAAAGGAAGAAGAGCCCTGAACTACGGTGTACATAGAACTTGGTCTAACCATTCATGCACTTACTAACTTCATTTCTTTGTGAGTCCATTGTTTGTTCTCACTCGTCATCCAACTATTAACCTTTTCATCAGTTATTCTTATTTTATTATTATTTTGTATTATGACCATTACATAATTTACAGTAATTATAAACCTTGACTACTGTGGTGCCACATTTTATATAGCCTTGTCATTTTCCTATGCATTTGAAAATTGGCAAAGAGTACAGCTGAAATACAGAAAAGTAAACAAATGATGAAGTGAAACAGAGAGGGGTAGGATTAAATAAGCTTTGCTTTTTCCGATTCCTTTTTGGACATGTGAATTGTAGTATGTGATGTATTCCAATGTAAATTGTATGCATGGTACCAGTAGGTAAACCATTCAAAAGTGTTTGTTTAGCAAGTCTGTCTTTGATTCTGTTGTTGTGTATGACTTTCACAACATCTCGCAAGGTTTTCTAGCATGAAGCGCCTTCTTAAGGTCATGCCACAGCATCTCCATGGGATTCAGGTCAGGACTTTGACTAGGCCACTCCGACGTCTTCATTTGGTTTTTCTTCAGCCATTCAGAGGTGGATTTGCTGGTGTGTTTTGGGTCATTGTCCTGCTGCAGCACCCAAGATGGCTTTAGCTTGAGTTGACCAACAGATGGCCGGACCTTCTCCTTCAGGATTTTTTGCTAGACAGTAGAATTCATGCTTCCATCTATCCCAGCAAGCCTTCCAGGTCCTGAAGCAGCAAAACAACCCCAGACCATCACACTACCACCACCATATTTGACTGTTCTTTTTATGAAATGCTGTGTTACTTTTACGCCAGATGTAACGGGACACGCACCTTCCAAAAAGTTCAACTTTTGTCTCGTCAGTCCACAAGATATTTTCCCAAAAGTCTTGGCAGTCATCGAGATGGTTTTCTAGCAAAATTAAGACGAGTCTTAATTTTCTTTTTGCTTAATAGTGGTTTGCGTCTTGGAACTCTGCCATGCAGGCCGTTTTTGCCCAGTCTCTTTCTTATGGTGGAGTCGTGAACACTGACCTTATTTGAGGTAAGTGAGGCCTGCAGTTCATTAGATGTTGCCCTGGGATCTTTTGTGACCTCTCCGATGAGTTGTCTCTGCGCTCTTGGGGTAATTTTGGGTGGCTGGCCACTCCTGGGAAGGTTCACCACTGTTCCATGTTTTTGCCATTTGTGGATAATGGCTCTCACTGTGGTAATCAGGCCTGGGGGTGGCTACAGAAATTGAACTCAGGTGTGAAAAACCACAGTTAAGTTATTTTTTACCAATCACTTTTTCACACAAGGTCATGTAGATTTGGAGTTTTTTTCCTCCCTTAATAACGTAAACCTTAATTTAAAAACTGCATTTTGTGTTCAATTATGTTATCTTTGACTAATAGTTAACTATTTAATATGAGCAGAAACATTTAAGTGTGACAAACATGCAAAAGAATAAAAAGTCGGGAAATAGTTTTTCACACCACTGTATTAACAAATTTATCCTCAATATTTTTGATTTACTTATTTAATGTCTCCACTCGAATCTTATTTTATCACTTTTATTACATTTGAATCTCATTTTTAGCCTCATTTGCCTCCTTTTCCTTAACACTGCACAAGCTATATGTTGTCATTTTTAAAACAATTTCCTTCTTGATATTTGAGTTCCGCATAAAGTGAACGTGTAAACAAAGAAAATACTGTTATATTGCAGTATATTGTCATCAGTGATAGACATGAAGAAACGGTAAAGGATTAAATACAATGTGCTTCTTCCTACACTTTGTCAGACATGTTGACTCCGGCAAACATGTGGAAACACCATGAAGGGCAGCAAGGACCGGGTGGCACCGTCTCCCAATGTGAATGCTACTGGTTCGATCCTCCGTTTCTCCCAAGAACATGTTGGGCATGATACTGAACTCCCAGTTACTCCTGATCACATCCTGATTCATCAACATCGTGACATCAGCAGATAAATGTGGTAAAAGTGTCAAAGCGCTTTGAGTACCTTGAAGGTCAAAAAGCGCTACAAAAGTGAAAGACGGATGGACTGGTGACCAGTCCAAGGGGTAATCCGCCTGGTGCCCCATGAGGGCTAGGTGTGTTTTTCCATTGGCAGGAAACGAGAGAGAAATGGCTGAAGAATCGGTATGTCTATGGCCGAGCTCCATCAGTCCAGGATGTCCTCAAGTGTCACGCTAAGCATGTGATAGGCTCTTTCAGATAATCAGTTAGGTCTGGCTTGCCTTGACGAATGCCTAAAAGAAAACAGTCTGCTTGAACCACATAAAAGCCAGAGGCCTCTTGTCACCGTGCAAATTTTGATTGGTATCACTTCATTGGCGGCCAGGCCGTGAAAGGGGGTCTGATGACACTGCCCCCCCGGCCCCCAAAAAAGACAAGAGTTCTCCAAATCGGTCAAATCTGAGGCCAAAAAGGCTCTACTGAGAAAGACTGCACAAAGAGCAATGTTGTTTGGCAACAGTTATTCTATGATTGATTAATGACACGTTGTTGCTCAGTAATAATGATGATGATGAGCAACATTACGGGGCATCACCCAAAAGTCGAAATTATTATTTTCTTTTTTTTTTTTAAAGATCTGATGTTTTTATTTTCAAATTATTTGGAGATTGACTAAAGAAAACAGTGATATTCCCCCTTGGTGGCCAAAACTAACGGTTGGAGGCAGCACCCGGGACTAGTCTCAAGTACAGCGGAATGTTAATGGCTAAGACTATATGTGTTTCAAAGCAATATGTTGCTTTATAAAGCTACTTTTTGGTTATTTTTGTTGTCAATCTTTTGATCTGCCATAATTATGTAATGGATTTAAAAGAAAATACCTCAAAGTGGGGGCTTTTTTCAGTCCTGTTAGATGAGATTAAAAAAATAGATTAATTAGATCAATTAAATACAGCTAATTAACCTTTTTTTAAATTATTTGTTGACAGCATAATTTTACTATTATTACTGTTGCATAAAAAATGTCCCACGTCCCACGTGACGTGAGAGTAAAACATGTCTTTTTTTTTTTTTTTTCTAATATAATGGCGGTAGAAATTCTGTTTCCCAAGTGAGTCCAGTTTGAAAAATGGATCAAGTGGATCAAAACAGACCATTTGTAGCTGACATAACTGTGGAAGCATAAGTATGGTCCATTACCGATATCAATGCAATCCGGTATCAGCCCAAATGATCCATAATTATTTTGTAGTGTGAAACGTAAGAAAAAGTTTGATCAAGAAAGGCTTGCTATTACTCCGACAGACAACGATATTCACGGACAGTAGGTATGAGAAAAAATATCACATATAGAGGATGTTTGGTTTTGTTTTGGGGGCCCTGAGGTTTGTTTTTTGGTCTTGCAAGGATCCTAATGCGGTTTTTGGTCGTGTTGAACTTCCCCGGTTCGGTGCCACCGCAGGGAACTTGTGCACGGCAGGTTTTGCACTCGGCTTTTTCAGGCTTTGGGAGGGGGGTGCCACCGCCCGGCCGACATGGCTCCTGCCTCTTCTTTGTTAGCATTGTTGTCAGGTGGACATAATCCAGTACTTGGAATTAGACACACTTTATTGATTCACTAAGAAAATGCCTTGAAATCTACACGGGAAATTGCTTTTTGCTGATATTGGACCGATACGCATCAATATTGGATCGAGACGCCTCTATTTACAGGTTTGTAGAAGCTTATTTATTTCAGTAGTTGACCTTAAAAAGACTGAAATATTTCAAGAACGCATTAATTTTATGGTTATCGCTTATCGCCACCAAATCCAGCAACTTATAAAATTCAATATTGTAAACTACTGGCTTGGACCACTAATCAGCAAAAGAACTGCAAAAGGTTCCCGAGCCAGAGAATCAATTATTTGAACTCAAATAACTTCTTTGTATTGATATTCATCTGCACCTGCCTTTTGAATGTGTGCAGTCTGTTGGTTTTCTGGATCATTTGTGTTCTCATATGCTGTAGCAACGTGTCTGCGTGTAGTCCGTGCACGTCACAAAGCATGCAGATTCCTAAACAAGTGAAACACAAACATTAGCTGAAACACTAATCCAATTTCTAATGCAAGTTGTTTCCCCTTCCCATATAATTTCAAACTTCATTCACAAGTTGCGGGGTGCCACCATGACCAAATCTCAGTAATCGCCCTCGATCCTTCGCTACACAAACGTGGTGTTTCACAGCAGAACAGCAATGCTTCTGACAAAACCGGTTTGACACCGGAGCATCTTATAAACAGCAGAAAGCACATGTGGAAATTCCCTCCAGTTGTTGAGAGTCTTGTTTGCCATCCCTTTATGATGCAGCTACATTAGCAATTACTGAACAAATCAGTCTGATACCAAAGAGAAAAGCTAACCAAAATTTGCAGGTGAGACTGCGGAAACATATCTAATTTCCTATGGTTGACTTTTTTTCCTTTACTGTCTTTGGTGAGCTGGGCGGCTGTTTAAAGCATCACTAAGTTGTTTTTTCACAGGCGATTACAGCTGGAACAAGAAAGGCTCACAAGGCCAGCAGACCATGGGACCTTCATGCGTCTGAGGGCCACCTCCAGGATCAATGTTGCCATTTTGTTGATCAGGCGACGCATGTGTACCATGCAAGATGCATTTTGTTTGCTAAATAGATGTCTGAAGCGTCTATTCATCCTGCAATTTTTCACAGGAGTGTAAGTGGAGGGCGTCATGGCGACAAAACTGATGAATAACATGTCCAGTCTGCACGAGATACATTTGGGAATATTTGGTACAATGTTTGCATTATATGGGTTTTATTTTGGTCTGTGCAACACAGATTTTTCTTTTTCTATAATCTCAATTTTTTTTTTTTTTAAACATCAAAGATTACTTTGACCATGTAGCTACAAAACAACCACTGCAGAAAAATAAAACCATATATAAAAAAAAACACAAAAGCTCTAAAAGTCAAGCTTGTGCATTCAGACCATAATCTTTGTGTCAGTTTTAGCTTTGAAAGCATGGTAGTGATGAGCTGCTTAATGGGCCTTTTTCAAATGATTGGACACATGACTGGATTCAAAGCAGTTTAGAAGTCTTATTTATTAGCCCTCCTCATGGAAATTACTGTCTGAAATGTTCCACAATGGCTGTCAGTGACGGAAAAACCCCCTTATTGAGGGTCAACACAGAGATAGTGTTGATATATGTATTTGTAATACTGTTTCATTTAGAAAAAAATGCTCATTGTAATGTGCACGCATATTTAAATTGACATCACTGTCATTTTAAATATGCATGCATCTATATGTGTCTATAAACGTAAAAACATCATGCTTTTTTATTGTACTAAAGCTAAATCTCTGTTATTTCTATTCCTCATTCTCTTGCACTGCACAATAAAGCAAAATTGACATACTAGTTCACAGCATAATATGCAATTTATGTGCCATAATAAAGAAATAATTCCAAAGTAAACATTTTCCAAGAGATCCAAAGTCCCAGATGCAACCTATAAAACACCAGTGGCCCACGATAGTCTAAAACAGTTCTGAGAGCCCTGAAAGCCACATAATTTCAAATGCATTTCCGTGAGAGCCATATCATATTTTTTAATGGTGATTACTAAAAGGGTTCATTTTTAAGCAAGCAATTTACTTTTATAATTAGTAATTAGTCTCTGAATTGGATAGATTAAAGTGCTGAGAAGTTTTTGTATTTGGAATGTTATTTCTAACACCGTAATTCCTTTCATGTTTTACTTTAAAATGTCGGCAAAAAAAACAAAAAACATTATACATTACAAAACAAAATAATATATTTATTTGTAATATTACGACTGTCTGCCCTGCGATTGACTGGCGACCAGTCCAGGGTGTACCCGGCCTCCCGCCCAAACATTTTTCCCCAACCTAATTCCAACAATTACAACTTTATATCGTTTTCTCATATGACATTTAAAAAAATACAAATGCACTCTGTGCTACTAAAATGACATTGATTTTTACTCATAACATTACAAGTTTATTCTCTTAATATCTTGACTTTGTCAAATTATTATTTTTTCATTTCTGCTGTTTTTAATTTTCCATTTTTTCTAACTTTTCTCATAATCATGACTTTATTACTGTAATATTATGAATTTATTCTCTTTTTAAATAACTTTATTATAACTTTTCCGCAACCTAATTTTCAAAATATGACAACTTTTATTCCTAATATTTTGACTTTATCTTTGTAAAATGCTTGCTGATTTTTCCATTTTTGCCATTTCCTTGGAGTATTTTGTTAAATTGTATTTTTAGAGTGTGCGGCAAGCCAATAAATTACGTACGTTTTAGGAAAAAACTAAATTAAAATAAATGTTATGGTGTTAAATGTCTGATTGCCATATGTGGTCATCAAAAGAGCCACATCCGGCTCCCGAGCCATAGCTTCCCTACGTCAACTATATACAACTCACTCATCCAACTGGGAGGTGTGATTATAAGTTAATTCTTATAAGTGAGGCTCCATTTCAGATGTTTGGGTCACTTGTCTGTATTCCTGTGTTTGGGGGGCGGTGTCTGTGAATGGGGTTCTTTGTAGGGATATGAATGACAAGATAGAATGGAAAGAAAATTGTGGAGACTTGCATTGGCTCAGCCCGCCCCACCGCTTTCTTCAGTAGAAAACAGTGCGTGATGATGTACAACACAGCCAGTGGCAGTTTTGGCCCGAATGATGCAATGGGCGGGCCTGGCGCCCCTGCCCCAACACTAATTCATACACCAATATTGCTCCAAGTGGTGAAGATGGCTTCACGAAGGACATCAACTGTCTAGAAATGATGGCCGTTTTTATAAACTTCCCTTGCCATCCATCCCCAAATGTTCTCTATGGGATTTAAATCAGAGGAACATGCATGGTCCAAAAGAGTGATGTTACTCTCCCTTCGTCAAGCGAGCATTAAGAACTGCAGCGTTGTCCTGTTGAAAAACCCAGTTGCCGTTTACACTTTTGCCACGGAGCATCAAACATGGGACATTGAAAGGTGGAAAAAAGGTTTATTCTCTCATGAGAAAAAAATGTAACCATGACGGTCCAGATGGCTTCCAACGTTACTGGCATGACAAGGAGGTCCCACCTGACAGGGACAGTGGAGGGGGGACCATCATTACCTATCAGCTTCCTCCGGGTTCTGGGATTACCGCAACGACAGGCACCGATCACAGCTCCAATCAGCCGCCTCGACAAAGAAGGCACCAAACGCCCACTCTGACTCAATGTCCGCTGCCTCCCTCATAACATGGTTAAAGCTCTCCCGAAGGTGGGAGTTGAAATTCCTTCTGACAGGGGACCCTCACAATGCGTTTGGGTCTGCCAGGTCTGACCGGCATCTTCCCCCAGCATCGGAACCAACTCACCACCAGGTGGTCATCGGTTGACAGCTCCACCCCTCTTTTCACCAGAGTGTCCAAAACATGCGGCCGCAAGTCCGACAACATGACCACAATCTCAATCATTGAATTGTGGCCCAGGGTGTCCTGGTGCCAAGTGCCCATCTGGGCACCACCCTTATGCTTGAACATGGTGTTCGTTATAGACAATCCGTGACGACCCCAGAAGTCCAACAACAAAACACCGCAAAGGGTTAGGATCAGGGGGTGGTCGTTCCTCCCAATAACATCTCTCCAGGTCTCACTGTCGTTGCCAACATGAGCGTTGAAGGAATTCCCCTGAGGGAGGACTCTTAAAACTTCCTCTAAGGATTCCAAAAAAGGCGTGTATTCTGAACTGCTGTTTGGCACATAAGCGCAAACAACAGTCAGGACCCGTCCCCCCACCCGAAGGCGTAGGGAAACTACCCTCTCGTTTACTGGGTTAAACTCCAACGTGCCGGCTTGGAGCCGGGGGCAACAAGAATTGTCACCCCTGCCCGTCGCCTCTCGTTGCTGGCAACACCAGAGTGGAATGAAGTCTGAGTTTTATGTTTGGGTGGACTACAACAGCTTGTGGTAGGGTTTATTTTTTTATTTATTTATTTATTTTTATTATTTTTTTACATTTTCCAATAATTTGTATCCGTCACTTTTGAGTAAATTACTAAATTGTAGAGAACCCAGATACCTTCTAGTCTTGGAGAGCATTATAATTCGCCATTTTAGGAGCTATTGACAATGCCACACAACCTTTTTGCCACTTTATTTCAGCTAAAATGTAACCCTTCCTCTAACAAAAATTCACACAGACTGCTAACCATGCATACGTTCTTCAGGATGGACAGGAAAAGTGCAGAAAATTGGTGAGAGGGCATTAATGCATCATATTTTCACTTTTTTATTCACCCTCTTTAACAATGCTTTAGATACAGAACTCTGTATTTCTCCTAAAAGTGTACTGATTCAGTTAGAGTTCAGTCAAGAGTGCAATTTTAATTAATAGTGAACAAAAGTCTTTTGATATGTGCAATATCATTTCACACTCCAAGTTTGCATACAAGAGGAAAAATACAATTTGCCCCCTTTTTTAATATAAATATATTTACACACAAAATCAAACCAACAAATGGGATCCCATCTACTGACAGAAGCAGACATGAGTAATCCAGTGCATAACTACACAACAGACGAGGGGGAAAGTTGCTTGTTGAGCTGTTGGCATACAGCAGTTTGTCCAAGTCACTCTAACATTGCTGATTCATGTTTTTTAGGTTAGCATTGCTATTGGATACTGAAAAACACCAACAAAAAAAGTTGCAGGGGTGTGGTAAGTTGTCTGTATTGCACCAAAAACAATGTCCTAAATGTTTCAAGACTTCAGAGCAGTTCTGCTTTCCTCTAAATAGAGCACACTTGATGAACCCTTTTTATATTAATATTTATCTGCTGTCTTTTTTGTGTGACCTATGTGGCCAATAGCAGATGAGCACAAGACTTTCCTCAGCTTCTACCTTTACTTACATACATTTTACTGGCGGTAACTCCTCCCATAAGAAATGAAAAACATCCCTTTCCCTCCCCCTCTTTTGTTAATCTGCTAGATGTTTTACAAGCCAGTCTCAAATCATTCAGTTCACAACAGTCCATGTTTCTTCCTATTTACAAAGCCAAAGTAACAAAAAGGGCATCACATTCGCCAGCTAAGCTATGACTTATATCACACTCTTACTTTAGTGTACCTGATGCATTATATACTTCAATAAACAAGAATCTTATAGGACTCTTGGCAGGCTAGGGTAAAACATTTACTAGATATGCCAAATGTTTCTGTCTTGTTCAGTTTCTCAGATGAATCCTGCGTCAGATTTACTTGCTGTGGTGAAGGTACTGTTGGGTGAACATGTTGAGCTCGCTGTCCAGCCACCCCGCCTTATTCCTAACACAGGAAAATACAAAGTTTCTTATTGGGACTTATACTGTGGATTGGTGGAAATTTCAACATGTCAACATACAATGCTTTATATTTGTCAGTCAAAATACATTTAGCCTCAGTTAACCTTTGAAACTTGTACAATGTCTCTTATACAGTCTTTCTGCAAGCCATCCACAAAGTCTACTAATTCTACTGTCAAACTTTCTTACTCTCAAACGCCAATTGCTTCTAATACTGTTTGTGTACAGTATTTCTGCCTAGTAAATTAAAATATGTCCACAAATTGTATTTCAGTAATTTCATTGAAAAAGTGAAACTTGTATATTGTACATATTCATTACACAGACTGATATACAATTTATTTCTTTTAATTGTGATTATTATAACTGAAAACTACTGCAATTGACTGGCGACTAGTCCAGGGTGCACCGCGCCTCTTGCTGGGATAGATTTCAGCATACCCCCGCGACCCTGATGAGGATAAGCAGCATAGAAAATGGATGAATAGATGGATTTTAGAACTGTTGGCCAACTAGAGGTATGAACATAAAAAGAAAATGTACACATAATACTTGATCGGGGCTCTTTTTGCCTGAATTATGGTAGCAATGTGGCATTGCATGGAGTCCATTAGTCTGTGGCACTCCTTAGGTGTTATGAAAGCTCAGGTTGCTCTGATACTGACCTTCAGTCTTCTGCATTGGTGGGTCTGGTGTATTGCATTTTCCTCTTGACAATACCCCATAGATTTTCTATTGGGTTGAGGTCAGGCAAGTTTGTTGGCTAATTACCGACAGGTATATGATTGTCCTTAAACCAGGCACTGGTAGTTTAGGCACTGCGTGCAGGTGCCAAGTCCTGTTGTAAAATGAAATGTGCATCTCCATAAAGTTCGTCAGCTGCAAGAAGCATTAAGTGCTCTAAAACTTCCTGGTAGACAGCTACACTGACCTTGAGCCTCAGAAAACACAGTGGACCTACACCAGCAGACTCTTTGTGAATCTTCCCCACATTTTTATTGGCTTTTGTTTCACAATCCTCTCCAGGGTGGGGTTACACACTTTTTTTTTTGTTTGTTTTTTTTTTACCAAATCTTTTCCTTCCCTGTGACTTTCTGTTAATGTGACCATTCCAGATTTAAGACACTAGGTGTCTTAAATATTGAACCTTTTAGCAATTATTAAATTTTTCTGAGATACTGAATTAGGGGTTCTCATCTGCTATCAGTTACAATCATCAAAATTAAAAGAAACAAATACTTGAAATATTTCAGTCTGTGTGTAATGCTTCTACTGTTCATAATATGAGTTTCACTATTTGAATAGAATTACTAAAATGCATTAACTTTTTCCATGATATTGTAAATTATTGCGCAGAACCTTTATATGTACCATAAAAGTTGTTACACGATATAATTAGGTTCCAATTCTAAAGTTAGCATAGGGCTTGTTTGCATGATACCTTATCTGTGCCAAACCTTCATCAAAATAAAAAAAAGAGAAACCATTTGTGGCTCAGGTTGAGATATCAAGTGAAACGCAAACACACAAAATTCAAATGTGATTCTAAAAACTGTTCTCTTTGGTGACGAGTGCAACCGTTGAGCAGACGTGTGGTTTCCCTAGTACTCTTCCTTAAGATTACGTCCCATAATTACTTGCTATCGTGGAGTTAAGTTGTTGGTCTTTCAAGGTATGTGGAGTCTGGTTGCAGACTTGCTGCATGTGTTAAGTTCCTTGAAATAATTTGCACTGTATAAACAAATAAATAAAGTTGTATGACATCTCCATCAGCAGTGTAGTGCATAAACAGTGAATTTCGCCCCACTTCGTTCCTTTCGCCGAGGTCTGGTCGGATTTTGGTGATGAGGAAAGTTATTCCGGTTACTTGGTGGGGCCACGTAAGTAAAGAGTTTGGCTTCTCAAAACAATATGCGTTCAAAAAAGTAATACATTTGCGTCACAAAAATGCCTCCTTGTAAAAAAAAAATCAGATCTCTCAATCACTTGTGTCACAGTGTTTTTTGTTTGGTTTTTTTATTTTAATTTTTTTTTTTTTTTATTTATTATTTTTTTTTTTTTTCTTTTTTTTTTAATTCTAATGGTTTTTTATTTTATTTTTTTTTTTTTTTTTTTGTTGTATTTTTTTTAAATTTTTTTTTTCTTTTCTTTTTTTTTTTTTTCCCATCTTATTTTGACTGCTTTCCAAATGCGTATAACTAGTTCTTACCTTTAAAACATGTTTTTTCCTCTGTCTTGGGCCTGTAGGAACGTAATCCTTCTTGGGGAAGTGTGCACTATAAAGGTGTTTCATCCAGGCCACTTTATACACAAAGTTGTCTTATGTCCGTGAGAGAAAGATGAATGCCAGCATATAAGACGATAGACACATTTTTCTTGCTACAGCCCAAATAATTACAAGTGGGCACATTTGTTACATTATACATTTTTTTATTGTATCACACTAGCATAGCTGTGGCACTCTCGCGTCACAGCGAACTTCATCCGCGCATGTAAACACTGCAGAACACATACACGACAACGGATACGCGGTGGCTCGCATTGATACCACCGGAGTGAAAATGGCACCCAGCGATTGAGGTCTGATTTTTTTCAAGGAGGCAAATTTGTGATGAAAATGTAGTACACTTTTGAACACATTGTTTTGAAAAGCCAAACTCTTTACTTCAGTGTCGCCACCAACTAACTACTTTCTACTCGTCTCACAACACAAAGTAGAGGGGAAGTCACTGTGTATGCACTACACTGATGACGGGGATGTCACACAACTTCATGTCCAAAAATCAAAACTATCCCTTTAATAAGTAGTGTTTTGTATGCTTTGCTCTTACCGTAGCAACTTAGCTTTGCTCTGCATGGCGTCCAACAGCTCAATCTTGCCATTCATATCAGTGATCTCGTCTTCTAGATTCTGCCGGGTCACATCTACTTGCTGGCAGAGCTGAGCAAACACCCCGGCTAGCTCTCTAATAATCACAGACACACAAAACGGAGCACAACGAATGTTTAACAGTAATCACAACACAGAGATGTAAGGTGTAATGTGCAAACGCTCACTGCTGAACTTGGTGGCTGCAGTTGGATCCTGTGTAGCTGACAATAAGCTGCAACTTCTCACTGGCATAGTCAACGAATTGTCTCTTGAACGCACGCTCTTTGGCCTTTGTCGTCCAGGTGAGGCGCTCATAGACAAAAAGAAGACCGTACAGACCCACGGACAAGGCAATTAGGCGCCAGCCCACGGCCTTCCAGATCTGCGCTCGCACGTACACACACAAAAAACAATTTTGCACACTGCATGTGATGAATGTTTGTTTCACTGATTTTATAAGAGTCTGCGTCCTTACCACACCACCAACTACAAGTACTCCCATGGAGGTTCGGGATGTGACGGAGGCAAGTCCAGTCACCATGGAAACCATCAGCTCCTCCTGGGTCATGGAGTTTTGCGGGAATGGAGGCATGCTGGTGCTGACTGGAGTAAGCGCCATGGATCGAGGAATCTGGAAGAGGAGTTCATTTAACAACAAAAATAATACTTAAAATAAAAAGACAACCCAGTTAATTGGGTTCTTTTCACTTGTGTGCTACTTATGCATACTTGGTGGCTGATTTGAAATACTGAAAAGTTATAAAGTTCATATCCCCTGTAAAATGTTTTACATTTCGAAACAACAATAACAGATGAAACTTTTTCTCCTTCATGGGTAAAAGTGACCCATCTTGAATTGTTGCAACAACAAAAAAAACCTCCAAATTAGTTTGTTTATATTTTCATACTAGAAAGCTACAGGGGCACCCTACACTGTAAAGAAACACAAAACTACTCCAAAAAGTGCATGTCAAGTGCGCCTCCTGCAGGCCAACTATTGCAATCCTAGAAAAAGGCTGGATGTACTCTAAAATCCTTGTTCCAGAATGGGTCAGCAACCTTTACCACTAAAAGAGCCATTTTGCCCCCTCTTTCAGAGAAGAAAAATAGTCTGATGTGGCAAAACATTACGCATATTACAAAAGTTGTAATGTTTTTTTTATTTTATTTTACGTGTTAAAACAACAAAATTCAACTAACAGAAGCGCAGATTGAATTTGTAGGCCTACTCTGAAATAATTTTATAACTATGTAAGCCTTTTTGAAGGATTCTGGTAATTAACATTAAAAAAAGCCCATCAGAGCTCACATACTGTATCTGCATATCAGTGTTGTTGCTCACTACCATTAATGCCTGTGCTGAATTAATGTCATCAACTTGCCTACCTGTGATGTCTGTTGCCTTTTTATTGCTCATGTCTTTGCAGAGAGAGGCATTCTTTCAGTTTCTGAATAACTGTTTATTTTTTAATTTGGAGAATAAATTCTCATATATTCTATTCTATTGTTCTCATAAGAACATTTCTTTCATTTATTCTCATTCTGTGAACGACTCCCCCATCCTTACAATGGCATATGCAGCCCAGTGTTGCCAACCTGGCAACTCTCTCGTCAAATATGGCGACCGTCCAAACCTTCTTGGTGACTTATTTTCTCAAATGCTACTAGCGACAAATGTAGGAACTTTTCCTGGCATCACTGGAGACTTTTCTGGTATTTGGAGACTTGAAAGCATGTATCATTCCATGGTTGCTGCCAAGAAGTCCACCCCGTCAAAAAAACAGTCACAAGTGGTCAGTGCACAGTCAGCTCCTGTGTCTCTCTCTCTCTCTCTTCTTGGTATAAAACATATTGCTGTGATCTCCTTAATTACATAGTTTTGTTTCACTGAGCAGTAAATTGCTTCAGACTCAATCCACTCCCTCACTTTTTGGTGAGACTATCTTATCTAACTTCAATCAACAGTCCGAACGCATTCTAGACACATTCACGGACTTGCGGTGAATCGGATATTTCAAAGTCTTCACAAAAATGCATATTTCCTCCACTTTCCTCCAAAAAAATCCCTGCGCTCTGCAAAAGGAGCTGCAAAATAGATTGTAGCGCCAAAATCCGTTCCGGAGCTGCGGGTTGCAGACCCTGTTCTAAAAGATCTATTTAGCAATGGAACACAGAATTGACATGAAATATCCAAACATGGCAAAGAAAATGTATTTTCAAATATTTCACTTCATTTTATTGTTTGAATAGCTATTTTGTGTGTACATCCTCAAATGTGTAGATGTAGTTGGGACTTACCTGGTCACTGTAGCCCATGAGAGCCCGTCGTGTGTTCTTGGGCCCAAGAAAGCGGTTGACCAGCATCGTCCAACCCAAAGAAAAGTGGAAGCTGATATCCTCCTGGAAGTCACTGCATAGCTTGTCACAAGCGAGATCATAACTAAGGCTGAAGCACTGGCGAGGCACAAGTTTGTCCACCTGCTCTCTGACTGGGCTGGGAAGAAGAGGCTTCAGACCCTCTGCGTGGACACATGGAGACAAAAGATTTTACATTGTTTAGTGAGAGTTGACTAATTGGAAGTTGAACTTAATCTAGTGTGTAAATTAAAACAATTTTTAAAAAACAACACACACACATTTGAGGTCTTGGACCTCGAGTCTCACAAGATTTGCTGAACTTACACAAGATAAGCTGATGTTGCTGCTTTTAAGGTGCATTTGAAATTCTGAGGCATTCAACTCTCACGTTGCACTATATGTATATTCTTTTACAAACCTTGGAACGTATCAGCAACAACTTAGAACAATTAATAGGGTCAAAACAGTTAAATTGGGTAATGTTACCTATCATGTCTGCCTGAGTGGATTGAAGAGCACAGGTGATTGTGGTGGAGCACCTCTCTGACATGTTCTTGCCCAAACACTCTTCTACATGCCGGTGGAGTTCCTAGCAAAAAAAACAAAACGATACATTTCTGAAGTATGAATTTTTACTGTGTGTATTGTGCTAGTTAGTGCATTATCTGTTGTTTTTATC
Organism: Oostethus manadensis; assembly: GCA_024372805.1. Taxonomy (NCBI): domain Eukaryota; kingdom Metazoa; phylum Chordata; class Actinopteri; order Syngnathiformes; family Syngnathidae; genus Oostethus; species Oostethus manadensis. The sequence goes on along the minus strand of QODF01000033.1, from coordinate 2,920,411 downwards.
CCAGATTCATCCAAAAAAACATGTTTACTGACCTCAATACATACTAAAATTGAATTCCCGAGGACAAAAATAGGGAACAGTTAATAAAGAACAATAAAGAAATGAAAATCATGCTGGCACTCACTTTTTTGTAGACCTTAAGCACCACTGGGGCTGGGTGGAAGTCCATGTGAAAATCATCCACCAGAATGTGGAGCTTCCTAATTTCTTCTGCCATGCAATTAGACACCTGAGCACAAACACAGAACATGAATGAAACAACATCTTCTCCAGGTTTGACATTTTCAGGCAAAATCCTATAAATGGTGAGATTCATTTTTTTTAATTTTTGGTTCGGAAAAACCTAGACATTAACTACTATGGTAGTTAATGTTTGTATGTAGTATGCGCTGCTGCTTCTTCCTACTCCTCGTCATGTCAAGTGTCACATGGGGCAATCAATGTAAACTGTATGCACTGAAATAAATAAACCATTAAACCTTTTTGTTACATGCTAGCACCAATGTCTCACAGATCTGGACTACATTTAGCTGAACATCTATCTATTTGTTTTTGAAAGTGGGCAATCTCACAGTTTAATTGTTCTTTCAAAATAAACAATTAAACACGGAAGCCCTGTGAAGTCTTGAAAACGTAGCTCATTCTATGGAAGGTTGCAATAGAAAACTGCTCCTTTTTGCACGGCTCAGTGTAAAGAGTACAGAAAAAAAAAATCACATGGAGCAATACACAGAATACCAGTGACCATGACATGGTGTCACCCTAGCAGAACTGTTTAGAAACGCACAAGTATGCATAGCATTGTGCTATCACAGACACTGTATCTAATGAAATTTGTGGACATTCTCATTTACATTTGATTAAGGTCGGGTAGCTCAATATTTGTATGTACACCAAAAGCTGCAGCAGCATATTAAACCTCACCTGCCTCTCCACCTCCTCTGTGATCTTCTTGATCTTGGTCTTACAGTCCATAGTCAGTAGGTCCAATTGCTTGTCTATAAACTCCAGTCGATCCTGGCGGTCTTCTTTAGTCTCAAGACAGTAAATTCTAAAAATGAACATCACAAATGCACATTGTTACAAAATACATGTTGAAGCACAGTGGTAACAACTGTGCTAATTTAATTGTGTCAACTCTACTTTGTTTCAAATGAGTACAATCAGTGACAGTTTCTATACAATTAAACAAATCCAAGTAACGAAAGTCACAGTAATACCTAATGCCAAATCATTTCCTGATGTGGGGAAGTAATGTCAAGCTCACCTTTGCTCTTGTGCAGCAACGTGTACTGCATCCATAATGTGCCGCAAGGCTTCAGAGATTTGCTTGGCCCGCACTGTGTGCTGCTCAAACTTGGTCTTGACTGCTGACTGTGAGATGCACTCCTATACACAACAGCCCCATCCACAGACATATGTCAGCACACACGATCAGGGATGAGCATGAATGATTGAAAAATGACTCATTAAAAATGACCATTAATGCCTGACATTAATGGTCCTAATTTAGGATTAGGAATACAAATAGGACTGCTAGATGTAAGGTTGCTGTAGTTTTGCGTGCCCTTATGAAATGGTTCAAAGTGCTTGCACTTGATAGGCTTACCTCAAATCGCCTCTCAAAGTTCTGAAATTCAAACATTCTAGCTTGAAATCCCTCAGCTAGTGCTCCACCTGAAACAGGACAACAAAATGTGTTACTGTTTTATGCTTACTGTAACTGGACTTGTAAGTTCTTCCAGTGTAATGTTGTCTGTAAACGTATTGGATATTTGTTTTATCTTTCTTATGGTTTAATGGTGTTATTAGTATGTTCTTTATAAATGTGTTTTATGGTGCCTGCCTTAGGACAACAGATTAAATATGTTGTCCTAAGGCAGGCATATGTTGATTAATATATATTGACCTAATCAAATAAAAAACAAACAAGCAAACAATAGAGATGATTTGGGTCTGTGACTGGCTATTGTAAAATGTGTTTATACTAGGGGAGCCACAATACACTCAGCTCACAAGACCAGCCACGATATTGGGTTCACAAGACAAGACAATATTTTTACTATACTTTTAGGAAAACTACAGCGACAAAATATAAGACTGGACAAACAGACTTTTTTATTTAACCGAGTCATAAAACAGTGGAGGTACATTTTGAAATGTTTTATAACTTCACCTGCATGAACTTTTTTTCACCACAAAAACAAAAAATAAAAATCGGGGCTGTCAAAAATAGCACATTAATGGCGGTATTCATTGTATTTAGTTAAATGTTGCAGCGTAAGAAACGCATATGTATCATGGCAAGCCATGGGTCTCTGTTATAACAACAGATAGTGGCACAGTGTAGCGCCCAACAGAGGCAAACAGTGTCTCACGCTCTTTTTTAAACGTATGGCCTGAACACATCAACAGCAGCGCAATTCCAACACCATATACGTATCTCCAACTCCAAACAGACTCAGCCCTAATCCATTCATCGTTGTGACGACACTTCGTCATTGTCACTAAACCGACACTTTGAAAATCACAACGTCGTCGTCTTTATTGTTATTTGTTGTTAGCATGCGTAATCTAAATAAACAGATCACTTTTGTAACTCTTAATCCAGAAGTATAAATTCCTGCATTTCAGTATGCATTTAAGAAAATTCCCTCAAAACAAGTGAATTCAACTTAAAATTACATGGTGACTTTGAACTCAACTCAACGTTCATCATAACACAGTTAAAGTCTGATTTAAATATTCTGCTTTTAAAGAAACCAGTGTTAGGTAAATAGATTTTTAAACATGTGTGCCATCTCTTAACTAGATTAAACATTTTCAGTTAATTTGGCGCTGTTAATACATTTATATAATATATTGTAAATAATCCTGCCCTGCCATTCAACTTTTATCTTTTCAATAAATACAGTAAAAATTGGCATATTTCAGACATTGCGTGACATGGTGATTAATCATGGTTAATTTGAAAACAGTGATTAATCTGATTTAAAAAATTGTTCCCTGATAAAAAATTTAAAAGAATGATGGCATTTGAAGCTGCCACTACTAATCATTTATGTTAACATGTAGTTTTGAAAAGAAGAAAATAAAATCAATTTGATTGAGGATCAGCCTCAATGTGCAATTCAATTCAGAATTCAGCAATTTTCAATAAAGAAAATGTTTAAAATGATAGTGTAAACAAAGCTAGCGGTATTTTCCGAGTTTACATCTATGTATCTCATATCCATGTCAGACTGGTTGTCCTGCATATCCAAGGTTCCCATGGCGTACCCCAGGGGTGCACAAGAGGTTCGTGAATAAAAACAAAAAACAATTAGCGCCTAACACTCACCCTGAACACCTGATGATGCAAGAAGAAAGGAGACAAAGCATGAAGTTGTTCATTGGTCTATGTGCCTTTTAAGTAAGTTTTATAGTTACTGCAGTTTGTGCATTAGGAGTGTTTAATTTTGAAGATCCAATTTATATTGATGTTCCAATCCTCGTATGGCGCAGCTGAGAAAACCTGCCACTGTGAATGAGGAATCCCCCGAAAATTAGGCTTTATCATTGGTTTGGCATTTTTGTACTTTGCATACTGCTTTGTCATGATTGTTAAACCCCCCACCCTTCAAATTTGGTTTTAAAGTAGTCAGCAGTCTCAAACCATAGCCATCGTGAGAGGACAAAAAAAAAAAAAAAAAGTCAAACTCAAAATTCAGCCCATGCATATGGAAGGATGCAAATTTCAGACTGGAATTAAATTTATGTAGGATGAATACTTATTTATTAGTGCTCATGTTTACCTATCAAAATGTGACAATGCAAAATACTATATTCTGAACAGGAATTAATATTAAATTAATTAAACATTCATTCATTCATTCATTCATTTTCTATACCGCTTATCCTCCTTTTGAATACTTTTTTTTACCCAAAGTACAAAAATAAGTGTTAAGAGATTGCCACTGAAGCTGTACTTCAGTGGGCTAATCAAACTGATGTGTGTGCAAATTCCAAAACTGACCTGTTTCCGGCATTCCTTGAGCTTTCTGCACACGTGCTTGTAGAACTTCCTTGGCAGAGACAAAAAAGATGCGGTCGCTGGCCTGCGCTTGGTCCACAACACCTAGCTCATGGACAAGGAAATGGGTACAGCGATCCATATGCTGTCGCCGCACCTGACAGTACAAACATGCTTTAGTGATGTGGCAGGAAAAAAAAATTCATGAATTAAACTTTTGTCTTGTTATTGTAATAAATTACGTGGCCATAGCAAAAAGAGATACAATAGTTAGATTCACTCAGGAATAGTATCATATTTGGCAATAATCATCACAAGTGTTAATCATTCTTGGCACAAATATACAACTTAAATCATGCAAAGACTTTCATAATAACTTATTTTAATTATTGCCACCCTCTTTTAATAATTAATGCATTATATTGTATATAGGGTGAGACCTTGGCAGTGGTTGGTAGCCAAATAACTATACTGTGATATACATTTTATTTTGTTTCATGTAACACTGACAACCCAATGCCGCAATAACAAAAGGATTTCATAACAGATGCACACCTGACTAACCTCTTCCATGTATTCAGGTTCTGAGGCTGAGGCATCCCAACGGTTGTTAAGGATGAAGATGTTGGGACTGGAAAGTCTTTCGTTGACTTTGTGAAAAAAAGACTTCTCCTGCAGAAACAATTATTGGTCAATCGGGACATTTGCTCTGAAGCAAAACATTAG
>QODF01000033.1:2897053-2914713 GCA_024372805.1 Oostethus manadensis | reverse complement strand
GCTCCTGCTTCGATTGTACAAGGACCGAATGGCACGTAGTAGCGGGCCAGCAATCCCGTACTCCCGGAGCACCCCCCACAGGACACCACGAGGGACACGGTGGAATGCCTTTTCCAAGTCCACAAAGCACATGTAGACCGATTGGGCAAACTCCCACATACCCTCCAGTACCCTTGCAAGGGTGTAGAGCTGGTCCAGTGTTCCACCACATTAGCATTGCATTGAAAGAAATTGCAGCATTGTTTTATTTAATACCAAATCTACAGTACACTTGAAGTCTCAAAAATGCAGCTTTCTCACCGTCTGCATCAGTGTGGACTCAGAGTTTGCCACGAGTACAAATACATCAGCATCCAAGCAGAACTTGTCGATCCAGCTGTCCAGTTCAGTGGTCACATCAATACCTGGGCTGATGTTTTAAAAGAAGAATAGATACACTTAGTAACTTCAATTGACTCAAACAGTGTGTATGCACGCAATCGCATTCACAAGAACGAAGATATTAACATCAATTTTAAAACCAGCGCAATGCAAAAAATATTACTGGACAACCAAACTTTTTATTTGTCCAAGCCACAAAACAATGCAGGTGCATTTTGAAATGTTTACTGCGCCATAAATTAAGACAAATCGACATTTGCCACTCTGGTTGAAATATGCCAATTTTTGCTATATTTTATGAAGGCAAAGATAAATGACAGGAAACAATGAAAAATGTTTGTATGTATTAAGAGCTGCAAATGAACTGAAAATTGACATCAAGCTTACAGATACCACACGTCTGAAATTGTAATGCTTGTCTTTTTAATAGTAGCATAACATTTTTAATAAAGGGTTGCTTTTCACAGATGCCACGTAACTTAAGTCAAATTCACATGTTTTGAGTGTTTTCTGGGATTTCCAAGCATATTTAAATGTAGCAAATTGTACGTCCGCACTTAGTTACATTAGTGAGCGACTAAAGAATATCCACATACTGTTTTTCTTTATCTTTCTGTTTATTTAGACCACACATGCAACTCATAATAAGTATGTTTTTGTATTTTCTGATTGTTGGTGAATGCAACTCGCTGTTGTTCTAGTGACAATGAGGACGTGTCGTTCTTAGGACGAGCGGAAATGTGTGGAGATGTGTTTGTGTGTTGGAATTGCACTGCTGTTGATGTGTTTGGGTCAGAATAAAGTTATTCAAGAGCGGCAGAATCTGTGTGACTGTGGGGACCATATAGTGGCTCTGTCTGCTATCATAACAGAGATGTGGCTTGACACGATGCTACAAATGGTAACCTAATTAATGAAATTAAGAAATAAAGAAATTAAAAAAAAAAGACAAATATATGCTATTTCTGACCTGTCCAACAAGACCAGATCATCTCTTAGCAAAGCACACTTGGCTTTAGGCCACATAACACAGACCAAGCTGCCTGCATCTAGGTTCTCATCCTGGTGAAGAGCATGAGCAAGCTGGTTCACTGTCTGGAAATAAGAGTCATAAAGAGAATATCCTTTTGTGAAGGCAATTTGATGCTGATACTCCCATGCATTAAAATGCACTGCCGACCTTAATGCTTTTCTTCTCCTCTGAGCCTTCAGTAAGGATGAAGGCCTCATTTCCATCTGTTCCCTCCACCCTCAGGAAACAGTTGGTGGTGTGTCCAATTCCAGAAGGCAGCACCTTGTCGCACAGCATTGCGTTGATCACTGAGCTTTTCCCATTACTGGTCCTACATAACAAAACACAAACCTCTATTCAGACACTTGCAAACCCATACTACTCAGGATGAAAAGCCATAGCTGCATTCTAGAAATCATCAAGAGACACATACCTCCCAAAAAACACCACCTTCATATGCCTCCGGGCGAGGACTTCCCCAATCCCAGCTACCTTGCTAAGGTAACTTCGAGCCTCCTGGACCTGTTCTTCTGTAGTAACTGGGTCCAGCTCATCATTTTTATGAGCATCTAACAAGGGTGGGTGTTAAAAGAGACTTTTTTTTATTACAACATTTTAGTATCAGGAGTGGTTAAATTATGTTTACACTTGAAATGTTTTAATGTGTTTAAAAGATTATTTATGATGGCAGCAGTTAAACTGTATAACTGATTATTTCTAATTTTATGACCTCAAATGATTAAAAAGGTGCTTAGGATTATTAATGTACAGTATTAAGGAGATGTTTTATAAGTAAGACAAAAAATACCTTCAAGAAATGATGCACTCTCCTTGATGTAGGCACCTAACTGCTCAAAGATCCCATTAATCTTCTTCTTTGCTGTAACAAAATGCTTAAGCGGTGACGCGTTCACTTCTGCCATCAGTCTCTTATCCTTCTTGCCGTGGACGGTGTTAGTGTTCGGCCGGGGGAAAACCAGAGACATGGCACTGGAGGGAGAAGAAGCAATAGACACAACCTTATATTCATAATTTGTAAAACCCCTGTAAGCAGTACAGTCAAACATTAGGACTACTATTGTTATTGACATTTGTGGTCTAGAAAAGTGTTACGGCACACCACCAAGCAAAAACGTAGTGTGAATGGCAACAAGCAGATACACTAGATAATTACGTACCTCCTGCCATCTAGCGGAATTGTTCTGTCACTAGCAGGATGAAGTAAGATACAGTTGTAGTACTTGCCACTTCGCAGTTCAAAGTTCACAGCTTCACTCTATCACGATGTATATATATATATATGATTAATACATTCATTAATAATTAAAACATTACTGTTAATCTAGCAAGATTGAATACAGCCTATTTGTTAAATTTTACATATTTGATGCCTAAATTAAGCATTTTCAAGCATAAAAATGACTAAAAATACTAAAATACAAATAGTCTTCCTTGTTTCTTGTGGTTAAGTGGTTCCAGACCCGAACAGTCCGGAATAACAACAGGATTCACTTATAGTAAACTGAATATTTTCGTAGGTGGAGCACAGAAAACCTGTTTGACTTTATTAATTGCGTATTACTATGATTAGAGCCCCGCAGACAAGAAATAACAACCCTATTGTCACATTTACACTCTTGTTATTCTTTGTTTACACCACATTGCGCAACTATATCAGGCAAGCTACAGGATCACTAGAGGAACATAACAGACGGCTACTGCTCACAGCATACAGTACACCAAGCTACCGAGCCAAGTAGTTAGCCTCCTATGTATATATTCTAAACGTAAGCATTTCAAATTGAGTGGGGCAGAAGGACAAATGACGACAAAAAAAAACAAAACACTTCCACACGTACGTAATGAGATGAAAACCTTTTTCACTCTATCATCCCAGACATGCTATGACTGACTCCATGCAATTAGGGTAATGTAATCTAAGGTAATGTCTCATGAATGTAACATTATTGACGCCTAGTGACCAGAATACTACATATAACTGGTCTTTTAATATTTTTGACTAATAATATGTCATGGTCAACCACAAAAAAGCAATCATTAATTGATTTAAACACCTTGATAGACTGCGCAATAAGCGGTTCAAAAGGTGCATTCAAAGATGCCGTGATTGATATGTAGTTTTCTACACAGATCACTAGATGTAAGTAATTTTACTGTAACGTTCAGCGAGATGTACACATACACACCGGACTTCATCGCCGCAACAACAGGCTTTGATTGCAGGTTTGAATTATCTCACAACAGGCACATCATCCCTAATGAAAGGGCAACTGAGAACCACTGAGATGGAGTAAAAATGCTTTCCTTACTTTAGTTTCATTAAACTAGCGACAGCAAGGATGAGAAAGTGAACGAGTTACCAGAGACGAGTACTCCCCGCCAAGTTGTGACTGTTGAACGACTCGTTCATGACTCGCACATCTCCACAGAGGCCTGGGACATCGACTTGAACATGAAACCGCAAGCATTTAATATCATAAAAGCCTGTTAATACTTCACCGAGCATATTTGCAAATGACATAGGAGCCCAAATATTGCAACACCTTTGAAGAACGCAGCCGGAGGACATAGCTGTGCACGCATTACTACTGCCAATAGCGACTCGATAGGTTCATGACAATCCGCGGCTTCCAACTTTCCTTCTGGTTAAATCGAACCTCGATTAAAATGAGAACGGAACGCGAGATTTACTTCGGTTTTGTCACTGCGTCACTTCGTTCTTTTCCCGGGCCCGGCTAGCTAGCAGCGTAGGCGGCACCCGGGCTGACAGCCACCAGCAACTTGATTTCATTAGCCGCCTTTGGACTCACTGCTATTCAGTCTTACCGCGGATGGGGCGCTCTCGTGGTCTTCACAAATAACCCTCTTGCATCGTGCTCGCTTCGTGTATCCGACACCTGATTGTTAGCCTTAGCACTTTCGCCACGGAAATCAAGGCCCAAACTCTTCGGGTTTGCTCACTTCCTGTCACCAAGCATATATGGTGAAGTGGACAGTAAAACTTACATTCTAATGAACTAGGTTAGACATTAACCCCTGTTGCGGCGTAATGTCCCCGACTTGTACCGACAATGCAGACGCCCCCTCCGCCTCTTCCGGTTTGTCAAGCGGTAACGGCAGTACAACTGTCGCCACCTGCTGCTGCGGAGTAGGAATTGCCAGCCAAGGTCATTGAGTTCATATACGACAGTAGCGTCCACACTTTTCCCACGTGGGCTACCACCCTGAAAAATTAAAGAATACAGACATTGGTATTTTTGTATATTTTTAATTTTTTTTTAAAAAAGGGCATCAAAAACATTATATTAATTGTGCCTTTGTGCTGTAGTTTTCCTAATTTGGCTGATTTTTATTTCTTCTGCGCGCCACCCGCCAATAAAGATTGGAATGGCCACAGGGCGGTACTTTGGACATTCTGATATCTGATGGGATTTCTGTTCAGATCAAAAGGCGTTATTCAGTAAAAAAAGTAATGTGCTTCTATTTTGGACAATTTATGGCACCAATGTTATGGTTCCAGTGTTGGCACACTTCATCTGTTCACATTGCACAGTGGTATGTTATGGTCACATCAGCTATTTAGGGTAAGGTTTGTTAACAGCCTGTATGCAAAAACATGTATTTCTATGAAATTATATGAAGCGGTGAGGCACCATTAAATGCTAGCGACATGCATAGAAATGTGTATCAAAGCTTTTTATGAATTTGGAGAGATTTTTTTCTCAGTAATGGCAAATTATAAATATTCAAAAGTGGTGGGAATCCACGAAGATGCCTGGCTTGTAATCGTGATTGTTCAGTATTTGGATGTGAAGGAATACATTGAATATTTGCATACTACCATGTATTACGCTTGCCTCAATGTGTTTAACCTTGTTCCTGCTTAATTATTGCGGTATGTATTATACCTGTAGGATACAGTTGAATACTTTAAAAAGGGACATGCCTGCTTAAATACTTTGGGGCCGCTTAAAAGAGTTTATCTGGAGACAAGTTAGAAAAATCCGCTCGTCAAGAGTTTTTATGAGCAAGAAACACACCCAAATCGCTAAGATGCTTTCACACATGCTGCCCCAATGAACTAAAGCAAGAAAGGTCAAAGGAAGGAGTCAGAACTCAATCTGTACAGTATAGATGGATATTAGCAGTTGCTCAATACAATTTCAAACTGGGAATGAAAACATTTGTTTACAGGAGAGAAAATAATTGAGAACCACTGTGCTACCTTAAAAGTCTCCTTTCAAAAAAGGTTCATGCATGCACGGGGAGACCATGCAAACTGGAGAAAGATGCACAGAGATTCAAACCCTCGTGCAACCACTATAACCAGTGGTTTGGCCCATAACCACTAACCACTGTATAGCCATCAGTCCCTATTCATTCAGCCACCTTCCAAAGTTCCAAATTAAAACAAATTCAGAGTAAATCTACATATGTTTTTGCTTTAATTTGTTTAGACATAAGAACATGACAATTCAGCTTGTTTTCTTGGTCTTCAATGCTATGAAGTGATCATGAAAACTACCTACGAAAAAAGCGAGCCAGCTTGATTCACAGCGGAAACTAACAGCATTCCACAGTATTTACCTTATTCAGCACATAAGATGTGAAATGAGGTCTGCTCTGTGCTGCTTGTACTTACACCTGAAAAAGTAAACATTTTGAGAGTTGTTGAAACATTTTTGACTGCAACCCAGGCTGTAACAACATATCCTAGGCCATGATAGGCTTACAATGATGACAGGTGAAACCTGGAGTCCTTGCGTTACACTCTAAGTACCGTGGTTCACATGGTTAATTTGCCACGTTTGTAGCGTGTTGATGTAACACGGATGTATTCACAAATATGCACAATGCTCATATTAACATGACAGGCAATAAGCAACTCTTCCTGCAGCGGGACAACATGGCGGGTATTTCAACAAGCCTCCAGTGTGATCATTCAGAACAGCAAAACACACAAGCATGATTTACATCAAGCTGAATGACTTCCAATGTATGATCAGTGTTAAAATGTGTTAACAGTCTTGTTAAAAAAAAACATTCCAATTACCACAAATCAATTACTGCATTTTTTTTTTGTATTGTCAAAGTATTATGGTCCGTTACCTGACACAAAAATACTGAAAGTAATCCAGTTGTAATCCAAGTGTAAGAGACGAGGCAGTGAGGTTCATTTCACGAGCTGCCAGTTGTGTGCATGAAAAGTACCTGACTACCTGCATTCCTACATGTAAAAATTACATTTACAGGCTAAAGTGGTACTGACATCAGTAGAGCAGAAAACAGCCTGTGCTTGACGTTCTGCTATGAGGTACTCTCAAATACTAGAACTGCAATAAACAATGTAATCCGAGACATTTTCTCTGCAGTTAGATAAGCAGTTGCCTGTCACTTCTGAGGTAGTAAATAAGTAGAAATTTCGCTAAAGGAAAGTACACACAATGCTTGATTCAATGGAATACACCTCTGATCTAAGTGTGTATCCTGTCCTTCAAAGTCAACTTTAAACAGTCATTTTGGTGGTAAATGCCTGCTATCGCTTTAGACATTTCATATTGATCTTGCAGAAAGGTATGACAAGAGGTAGAGGTAGAATGTTTAAGTTATTTTATATCAATGTCTGCCACTATATTAAGAGTTAACGCAAAAGCTACCTTCAAATGTTTACATCTAAACGGCAAAAGTGCCACAATAACTAGGGAGGAGAAAAGAGAAAAAACAGAAACCCTTATTTCTGTGTGTTTGGGGTACAAAACATTTTTCTGAAATGTCGTAAGTGCTTTAACCCGGTCTAGAGATTATACTCCCTTGGAAAGAGACACCACAGTAGCATTTTGACATTGGTGCAACACTGAGGCTGGTGGCAATGCTAGTGGAACAGTTAATCAGCATGAGGTTAAAATAAGAGCATAATCTCTTTGCGTGCCTTCTTTCCAGTAAAAACTTGAACATGTGAGGGGAGTTTCCACTACTGGAGATCCATTCTTCTTGAAAGTGTGACTACATTATCAAAGGGATGGATTGATATCATCTTTGATACTCCCCTCTCTCGGGGGGAAAGGGGATGTCAATTATGGGTATGGCATTTAAGTCCCAATTTCCTTAGAAGCTCTTGGGAGCCACAACACACCGACAAAAAAATAGCAGACAGGGTCGTGGATAATATCAGCAAAGGCTACAAATACTCTAATTTTTTTTTGCTGTGCTAAATCATAACAGTAACGAGGTCATAGTTTCTCACGTCCAGAAGATCTAAATTATACATTTTTAAAAGAAAAATCTCACAGGCAAGTTGCATCACTCAGTTTAAGCGCCCACAATATGCCTTAATACATACTGTATGCAAATGGCACAGGGGCTGGTTGACGCCAGCTCCTCACACAGAACTAAGATTCCCATTGAAGTTGAACCCCAGTATCCATGCAAGGTCAAAGGTTGTCTCCTCGTACTTTCACCCCCTTTAACAAATCCGAGTTAAGTTCTATGAAAAATAAGTGTTGACTCTTAAGACAAATATTCTTCTACAATGATAACAGATAAAAAAAAAACTCTTTAGGCATCTAAATGCATGTAAGTATACATCCCTAGCTAAAAATCAACAACTGGGCAAAAACATTTGTTCTTAATGTTTCGGGTGTCAAAAGGGTTCAAATTTGGACTATTTGGTTTGACGGGCGACATTACAAAAGTGTAGCGACTCTGCAAATATAAAAAAAAGCCAAGTTGGACCATAACCTGCGTCACAATAATCACTTTATGACATGGCCATCCATGCCAGCACACTGTTGAGCAACCAACCAAACCCAAAAGAAAGTCTTACATACTATTTACTATTGCAATTGTGTTTGACTTTATTTTCACATCATTTGCCAAAAGTCTTATCTCATAAAAACGACAAGAATATATTGGACTAGTTAGATATGGACTTGCTCGACCCATTATTACTTTATCCCATCGATCATTAGTATTCATCTCCCTGATCTGGGACAGGGACACAAGAAATCCAATTAACAGCAATACAACTTTCAAAAGTAACAACATTTGACCAAATAGGGCATTTTTTGTACATGATAAAATACAATTGTGGTAAAGTTTGTTTCTTGAAGACTGAACTTGCATGGTGACTAATAGATTTTTTTTTTTATGGCACTGTGCAATCTCTACAGTATGAGAGGTTATCGTTCCACCTGGAAGTAAACTATGCATTTTACTATTTTAAGTGACAAGTCAGGCTTCATAGGGTGAATCTCCTAATTTGCACTGTAAGCAACTACTGTTCATTGTAAGACATTTTGGCATAGGGGCTAAAAGTGTAGCGATTAGATACTACAGCTGCATACATAGCAGATGCATGCCTTCTGAAGGCCGAATCAGTCTGGGATACAAAGGCACATCATCAAGGATGCTGACATCTTTATAGACAAAGAGTGATAGTTGAGGGACTGATGTCCAATGTTGTGATACTTGGCATTATATGGTAAATAGCAGGTAATTAAAGATGCATTTTATCTGGTTGATCAGCAGCTAATCTCAAATAGAAGGTGTTGATCATTAAAATCGCCTGCTTTGACTGGCTGGAAGTAAACCTGCTGTGTCTCGGCCCTCCTTGTCAGGTGTTTGACACCCCTGATCGACACTGTCAAATACCAGTTTTAAAAATGCTAATGCAACAGTTTACTATACTGGCTTGCCTTTTAGCTGTTAAAAAGGTATGTAATGATAAACGTAAGTGCATTTTTAATTAGCGCTTCAGCAACAATTAGCAACAAAAAAGGTTAAAGCATCTCCGTGGCAAGTGTGTCACCATGTTAGTGTGGCCTCTGATAATTTGGTGCTTCCAAATGGATTCTGGGCTGTTATTTATCCAAGTATACACGGTACCTACCCTACCCTATTCATTTTTCCCGACGCTAAACCCGGTTATCATCACATAGTGCATGTGATAACTGTGTCAAGTGCATGAACTGTTGGTTCTAGTGAGACAAAGTTGTGCATTCAAACGTACTTAAAAAAACACGAGGTAATACTGATGAGGTGATTTGTTGTGTTAAACAAAATCTAAGTTAAGTCACATTGTTGTGTAAATCATAAAGATGCCATTTGACCTATAACAAAAAAAAGCATGTTTGTGTGAAGGCTAACTTCTGTACATAGAAAGGCTTATTGCTGAAAGGCCTGGTAGTAATGAGGTAAGGAGCTAGAAGTGCTAACAGCAGAAGTGCTGTATGCCTGAGGTAGCTGGCTATGGTTGTGAGCGACAGAGCCTTGGGGTACATGAGCCTGTGGGGGCTGAAAGAAGGTAAAAGGCCCTGAAGCCTGAGAGGACAGCCCAGTTGAAGAGGTTGGAGAAGAGGCGGCGGTGGTGGCAGGAGGATAGCCCATCATTAACCCTCCCATTCCCACATGAGAGCTGTAAGGTGGCAGGCTGAAAGGCAAAAAGCCCAACAGTGGCCCAAGTTCCATGTTAGTGGTGCAGGAAAGCTCCGCTGGGGAGATAGCAGGATTCCTCGGTGGTAGCAAGTGGGGGTCATTGCCAACACCCATTCCTTCACTGAGCATCTCCCTTTGAGGGGAAGTGGATGTAGAGGTAGAAGAGTTGACTGAAGTGATATGCGGAGGAGGAGCACTCTGCAGATCCAGCAGGAAACTGTCCATGTCGGCACGGGGATATGAGGTAGATCCTTGTTGGTACCTGGACATGTTGCTGTACGACTGCTGCTGTGGTGCCGACAGGGGCTGCAAGTGATGGTGGGGGTTGTGAGGAGATGGAGGCGGCATGTGGCGACCAACACCCATGCTTGAGGACAAAGAGACCTGCATGAGGCCATGTGGGTGACTCATCCCGGGGACAGGATTGGCAATGGGGTAGGAGTTGAACATATCCCTGGTGAAGGTCTCCACAGGTTCCTTGGAGGAGGATGAGCCCCTGTCAGAGGCTAAAGGGCTAGACTCCTTTGGCGGGCAAGGAGTGGTTGTAGTGGATGTTGTCACAGGTGTACTGGGTGTAACCAGTGGTATCAATCCTGTATCGTGCGCATGGCTCTTCTTCAAGTGACGGGTCAAGTGGTCTCTGCGGCCAAAGCGCTGCGCGCAGCGAGGACAAAGGAAGTCACGGCGTCCAGTGTGCACCACAGCATGGCGACGTACATCCTTGCGTGTGTAAAAACGGCGGTCGCATCGCTCACAGGAATATTTTCTCTCTCTCACGGACACAACAGTATTGTTGTTTCCTTCTGGAGGAGGCCTGTCAATATGGCCGCCGCCCAGGTGCTCCAGCAGGGATGGTGCACCCTCCGAGCAGGATAGGCCCGAGCCAGCGTTGTGAGCTTCCACCAGGTGCCGCCTATAACCCAGCTGGGTGTTGTACTGCTTCCCACACTCTTGGCAGTGGAACAGCTGCCTGTTGGCAATCAGGCTATCCTGCAGCTGACCCTTCAGTTGTTCCTGCTGGTGGAACATGGTCCCACAGGGGTAGTGTTGGTTGTGTTGCTGCAAAAAAATTGAGCTAAGTAGGAGAAGACACAAACAACACTCATGAGGATTCTACAGATAGCTGGCCATCAACTTAAGCTTTCTGGTTTTGGGCTGTTTAGTTATGTTATCTCTGTGTGCTTGCCATAATACTAAGTGCAGTGTGTTGACTGTTTAATGGTCTCTTGTAGCAATGACGTGTGGTCTGCCCTGCCTTGGTGGGACAGGCCTGTGTCCAGCGTTTGGTTTCGGTGACAGCACCTGCCATAGCAACCCCAATAGGGCTGCAATTATGAGGGCTTTTAGAAGTGACTGCAACTTTCTTTTTTTGGCTCAGAGTCTCTTGGAGTTCAGTAGCACGCCGCACCAGTCACAGCAGAAATGCAGAGGAAGCTCAACATCCTAAAGCATCTGAAAGATTTCAAAAGAAAAACATAGCATAAGCAAATGACATGCCTGCAATGGGGTTAGACAAGAGTTGCTCCCTGTGATTTCCGCGTTAACAAAATCGCAGACGGAATCGCGGAATTGGCCAATTAAACATAATATACCATTAAAAGCAAAATCTCGCGGAAATTGACAACATGTGAATAAAAGGCTGCCATAGTGAAGATAAGGAACGTTCGTGTGGAAATTTTATACCTGGCGGACGGTTAAGTCATGGCGGAATCTCGTTCCAAACACTAAATCACCCCCTCCAACTTTGAAATGACAAAAAACACCGGCAAAAGTTGGCAGACCCCCCTCTTAGCTTCGCTTCCGGCCGCTTGCATTCTCGGAGCACATGCTAGTGGGGTTGTGTGTGCGACGCGAGCTGGATGCGTATATTTTCACCGCTTTAATGTAAGGAGCATTTTACAAAGCCCGATGACAACGTGCAGGCTCTGAATGAAAAAAGTCAAGGACGTTTAGTTTTGCACCCAGCTTGTCTTAGCTGTAAGTTTGACACATGACTAACTGTAAACAAAATAAGCGTGCCATAAAAATATGCAGTTAGAATTGCATGAGTGACTACATCTTCCTTAATCCCAAGCGTTAGTTTGTTGAAGATGCTGTAGCAATCTGTGCGGAGGCTGACATTCCTTTAGAAAAGGGAGCCAAGCTAAATCCATTTCTCAATTACTGCGCTAAATTGTCCATTGATGGATTGCATCAGCAAATGTAAATTTATATTTCATTAACATAGCTTTTAGTCATTAACCCCCACCAAAAAATAAATAAATAAAAAAATCACACACACTATGCTGGTAAAAATTTGTGTAAAATTAAACCGCCATGCCCGGCAAAACGACTTTCATACGGCCCTACAGTAGGAAGCTGGCAAATTATAAAACACTCAATTTTACATAATGTAAGTTAACCTACTCTCCGTTATGTTCATCTTTGTTCTTATGCACCCCTGCGACTTATGGCAGTATATCATTTAATATTCCTGACAACAGCTCTAACTAGGAAACTCTCGGGGACAATATGCAGAATCTCACTAAAATGAGCACGGCCACCATTTTATTATGTCTTCTCAAAGGAGAGTGGCACAGAAATGAAACCTTGATATGACTTTGTCCATGTACAGCTTGAAAGCATTAGAGATTCTCTAAATCTATCAAATAAAAATAGCCGGTTGAGTACACCTCTGAGTGAACATGTGTGCAAAGCGCTAATATTGAGTGTGTGCTCCATTGTTATTGGGCACACTGCAATTTAAGCTCTTGTCAGTGTTCACCTTTCCAAAAATCATATTGCTGTAAGCACTGCATGCAAAGGGGAATTAGTATTGTGTTCTTGCCACCTGCAAAATGCAAAATACTGTTTTCTGACCCAGAATTACTATACAACTCATTAACAATTAATCATGTTCAATATTTTAAGTTAATGAAGATTTTTGTTTAAAGTTTATGGTTTTTAAGTGTGCAGGGTTGGGGAGTACATGGCATCAGGTCAAATGACTGAATGGGTATGCGACGATGAAACGCTTGGGAACCACTGATATATAAGATGCAAAAGAATGAATTACTGCAAAAACACACACACAAACCCCAAAAACTGCATGAAGGAAATACTACAAGTTTAGAGACCAAAACAAAAGTCGGCCCAGCTAATAGAGAAAACAGACCTGAGAGGTGTCAGTTTTTAAAAGACATAAGTGGAATGGTTTGAAGAAAGCTGGCGGAATTCTAGAGAAACTGCTTTTTAGTCGTGTGTGCAGTTTTGGCCTTTGCGGCATTTTTGTTCCAGATCGTGCAGCACTCCAATTGCATGCATTTTATGCTGAGTGGTTTTTGCCATTGGATCATTTCTGTGTTTGAACCCCGGCCGCTGCCACCGCACGAGTCAGCAAAAAGCATTGTCTATCATGCCCCCCGCCACACAACAGAACACTGTTTGATAACCACTGGCTTTGCATTTCCCCTGACTAAACCCTAATCGACTGTTAGCGTTCCAACTGTAACCCGTTTTCGTAAATTAGGCGCAAAAAAAAAAAGGTGCCCGCTAAACAGCCAGCAAGACGACAGCGCCATCTTGTGGGGCCTCGCGCCACGACGACAGTATTGCAGCAGTTTCCTCCGTTGAGCCCTCTCAGTGTGTAAAACTAGAAGCAAACATGTTGTGTAGTCTTAGTGGCTTTTGAGTCAAATATATATATAAATATAAATATAGACATGATTAAAGTTGGCAGACGCTTAACTTAAGCGGCGACCGTCAAAGTTGTATCGACCGTGAGGAAGGACGTGACCACAACTTATCGGACCGGGGCTAACCGTGTCTGCTAACCGAACTTGCGTTGCTGAGTTTCGGCCGGCGGATACGAGTTTGCGTCTGGTCCTCCGGTCAGCCCGCACCCGTCACATCGGTTTTCCCAAATACCGCCGCCATCTCGGCCGAGAGCAAAAGTTTAGAGATCGATTGAAGACAATAGATGTACGCTTCACCAAGTTGTGTCGGAGTTT
Organism: Oostethus manadensis; assembly: GCA_024372805.1. Lineage (NCBI taxonomy): Eukaryota > Metazoa > Chordata > Actinopteri > Syngnathiformes > Syngnathidae > Oostethus > Oostethus manadensis. Next base: position 2,900,877 of record QODF01000033.1, on the reverse strand, counting down.
GAGTGGCTCGAGCTCACTCTTCCGAAATTACTTTAGCAAACAGGCTAAAAAAGTCCCGCCGGCGTCGCCACGCACGAGCCGTAGCCTTCTTACCGACCGCCGCACCGCCGCGACCTTCCTCCACGCTCCGCTCGGTCTCCACGTGGACATTTTGTCCAGATGAGGCTTTTAAACGATGTTTATTACAGTCTGGGCCTGGGCTGCTGGCGCCGCGCTGGAAGCCGTGCATTCTGGGAGCATGACGTCACGCCACCGCCAGCAGGCCTACCGACTGGACTATTACTGCTGCGCGAACTTTTCCACGCTTGCCTCAACGCTGAGCGTGCTTTATGCTCTTACGCGTCGTGTTAGCAGAGGTTTGCGTCGCAGCCCGTTGCTCTTCTTACATTTCATATTTACTGGAGGAAAAATCAATGTCATTGGCATTAGTTCACTCAAATGGTTTTCTTTTAACCAAAGAAACTGTTATAACTCGCGCATCAACACTGCCAACCAGTGGTCATTGTAGGAACAGCATGTAAGAGTACACAGTGCAACTGTATTTTTGGCCATCCTCAATTCTTATGTGAGACGCTTTCTCTTTTCTGTGCGTTTCAGATATAGTAAAAGAGAAAGCTCATTGCTGTGTGTATGGGACATACTTACTTTGCCTATTAGGTTGATAAAGTTAGCTGGGATAGGCTCCAGCAACCCCCCGCGACCATAATGAGAATAAGCGACAAAGAAAATGGATGGATGGAGGTTGAAAAAGACTCCAAAAAGCGCCAACAAGACTCAATTTACATTTATTTAAATGGTTGGGAGAAATTGCTTTCGGATGTTGTTTTGGTACCATTCTTTATTCAGGGCATCATCCTTTCTTCTCTGGACAAGCTCTCTCTGGATGCCCCGGGATTGTGTTACCCCAGTCTTCCGGAGTCCAATACCTGTACTCTTTGCAGAACACTGGTCTGTCTGTGATGTTTTCCCTGGAGAGAAGGGGCTTCTTTGCCAGGCCAGTTTTCCAAAAGTCTTTGCCCCACTGTGCGTGTAGATGCACACACACATGCCTGCTATCATTCCGGAGCAAGCGCTGCACTTGTGGAGCTCCGATCCCACAACTAAACCAACTTTTGGAGACAGTCCTGATGCTTGATGGACTTTCTTATGTACCTTGACCTCGTGTTCACTTCAAGTGAACCGCTCTCCTTGAAGTTCTTAATGATGCAATAAATGGTCGAGTGAGGCGCAGTCTTTCTGTTTCCTTGCAGGTAGCCATGCGTAACAGAAGAACAAAGATACCAAGCACCACCTTCCCGTTCATTATTCGAACTCAGTCAGGCTGACAGTCATCTTCAGCCTTTGTCGTTGTCAACACTCTCACCTGTTAACCAGAAAATCACTGACATGATTCCGGATGGTTCTTTTGTGGCAGAGCTGAAATGCAGTGGAAATAGTTTTTCTTAGGATTAAGGTCATTTTCATGACAAAGAAGGACTTTGTAATTACGTGCCATTGTATATATATATGCAAATTACCATCATCAACTGAGGTAGCAGACTTTGTGAGAATTAAGATTTGTGTAATACTCAAAACTTTAAAAAACAAGTCTTGCAAGTCTTATGTTTTGTATTTTGAGGATGCTATAATACGATGGAGTATTAGGGCCACATTAAAAAAAAAGAGAGGTTTCCAGATTAAAAGTGATAATTTTACGAGAAAAAAGTTGTAATATTATTTTGGACCAAGGTCAAAAGTCACCTAACGGCGGTAGCTATAGCTGTCTCAGGCAATGCCTGTTACGACGAGTATTAAAATAATCTGATAGTTTGAGAATAACATATTTTGCATAATTGTATTGCATTGCACAACCCACTGAGCTGTCGATTTTTATCTTTATATTTTCAAAACACACAAAAACAGAAAGACATGTGTGTTCATGTTCCACGTAAGGATTGTGGATGGGAAAAATTCCATAAAAAGTGCGGTTTTCCTTTAATTGGAACCTCCAAAGACCATGTATATGGACGTTATTCAAGCTGATTGATTGGGAAAAAAAACAGGACATAGATTTGAACAATTTCAAACTTTGTACTGCATCAGCGGCACAGTATAGAGTATTTTTTAAATGCAGTGGCACATTACACCTTATTTGTTGATGTCTTAGACTTTTTAATATTTTTGTATCTAATACAACGTAGTTACTTGTATTGTATACATACATTTGACCTGTCTGATGTTTAATGGCTGCTTCAATTGACAGACCCCAGACCTGATCTCATACTTCTGCAGTACTCCACACGGAATACTGTGAGGGACACAGCAGAATGGTTTCAATGGTCTAAAACATCACATGTGGGTCAATTGGGCAAAGTCTCATGCACCCTCCATTATCCTAGTGGGGTTATAGAGCTGCTTCGGTGTTATTCAACCAGGATGAAAATCACCTTGCACCTCCCGGTCCCGCTTGCCTTTCAAACACCTGTCCGTAAACAGCTGATAATCACTAACAAAACAAGCTAACTGTCGCTAATGTCCTAACTTCTACTAACATTCACGATGGACAGAAATAGGTGTCTTCGCCGCTAATGGAAAAAAGACACGGAAGAGAGTCAGGAACCAGCTACGCAACGGTGCATGCACGGTGATGTTGAATGACATCAGGAAAGAAAGCTCATAAAGACATTCTTTATGTCGTGAGGAAGGAGAGTTCTCTAAATTTGAACGGCAAAATAGATAAACTGCATGACAACAGGGAATCCTGAACAAAACACATTCAATAATTGAAGACAGATAATGCATCACTTTGTAATCAAACTGATGGGTTGGAAGGAAAAGTGGATGCTCTATGCTAAACGACAAAAAAAACCACAGCATCAGTCCCTGTGCATGTGTGATTGTGACTGGGCTCCACATTATACTGCACATGTGCTTTATTATCACTAAGAAGGTATTGCATACGAAGGGTAATACAAATACAATCTACACATACAAAATACACATATGGATTTTGCAAGAGGTTACGCTAAAGGGGCAGTCCAAAAGTGTTGCACTTTTTGGCTGGTGGGTACGTTGGCCGGGGGCCTTTACCAAAAAGCAAACCAAAATACAATTACACCCCCCAGAAAAAGATTTTCCAAATCCTAGAGTTACAGGAAGTGATTATGTAGGCAGTGTAAAACACAAAACAAAAGAACACATTACAGTTACACCACCCGAAAGGGGATTGTACCAATGTTATACCCTCATTCAAGTATTTGATGGACTCCTGTATGTTTAGATAGTATCCACTTGTTCCTTCAGACTGGTATTTGCATGCACACAGAGATCTGCATGCACAGTGTCGGAGCGCACACGCTCCACTAAAACCTTTCCTAGGAGTTTTGGGGCCGCACTGAAAAACAAAAATCAGAGATTTTGAGAACAAAGTCGAAAATTTAAGAGAATAGAGGTAGGGTTTAATCTCATAATATTATGACTTTTTTCTGGTAAATTTACCAGAAAAAAATGTAAAAAACTCGTAATAAAATCATAAATTTACAAGAATCAAGTTGTAAAAAACACGTAACGTTATGTTATATATATATATGAAGTATATATATATATATATATATATATAACCCTGCATATGTTTTTGGTCACATGATCCATCAGTTTCCGAAGGCTTCAGACTCCTTGCTGCAGTGCAAGAGCGCTAACCACTTCCCCACTGTTCTCTTTTGTGAGAACTATGAAGCCTCTCCAGCAAGCTCACCCCTGGATTAAGCAAAAATGATCTCATCTGACGCAAACCCCCTGAGATGCTTGCTCCCGGACGTCCTCCCGAGCTCCACGGCTGATCCGCT
>QODF01000033.1:2847402-2896856 GCA_024372805.1 Oostethus manadensis | reverse complement strand
TATATATATATATATCAAAGCTGCCTGAAGCAAGAGGAAAGTGTCCTTCCTTCGAAAAGAGCTGAGCTCTATTTTCTCTCTGACAAGTACGACGCGTAACATTCCGACTTTATTCCTTTAATATTACGACTTTTGGTCTCGTAAGTTTACGACTCTATTCTCATAAATTTAAGACTTATTGTCTGCTGATTATTTGTCTTGTTCAATGTCGCCCAGATACTCTCTCTAATGAGAAAGCGGTGGCACAAAGGCCAAAATAGCACCAGGAGCTATGGTGTGTGTGTGTGTGTGTGCGTGCGTGTGTGCGTGCGTGCGTGCGTGCGTGTTAGCAGGGACAGACATGGAGAAAGGGTCTAAGCTCCGCTTCTGCCTGCCCCTTTTCGAACATGCTGAACTCTGTGAACGGGACTGGCCTCCAAATAAACCAAATAATACCGGAGCTGCATTACAGAGCCAGGTTCGATGTTCCTAAGGCTGCCGGGCTCACTAGCAACATGCGCCTGGCGTTTGTCGCAGACGTCACGGCGTTTGTCTTAGCGCGGCCGACCTTTGACCTGGTAGTGGCGTTCCTGGGAGGGTTGTTCTGCCGCAGCACTCCTGCCTTCCACACGTTACCGCTGCCTTCGTGCTGCGCCCACACAATGCGTGCCGCGCCTGAGTAAGAAAGGGGAGCCGCTTTTCGCCGCAGCGCCACACAACAGGACACGCTCGTCGTCAAAGGCAACGGGGGATTTTTTTTTCCCGAAGCACTTGGGTGGTTTTTTTTTCGCGCTACGCAGCCCACGGAGAACACAGCTAGCCGCGTTAGCAGGCAGCTAAACCGCCACCGTATTCAGGGCGCTTTGTAGGCACGGCAGGCCGGTGCGGAGGAAATGAAGGACAAACAAAAGAGAAAGAAGGAGCGGACCTGGGCTGAGGCGGCTCGAATGGTAATCCCGTCATTTTGTACGCTTCGTTTGACCGCGACAAGGATTCGTTCGAAACGACGGCGCCGCGTTTGTTTTCGTCCATTTCCGTCCCCACACGCCGGGCATTCGGACGACAGCAGCTAGCTAACGTCTCGAGCGGGCGAGGGTGGTTATTTTTTTAGCCGAAACGCCCGACGGGTGCCTTCGAGGCTGCTAAATAGGAGCGGGCGCCACACGGCGTGCTAACGGTAGCTAGCACGCTAGCCTGTATGTTTTGAGCCCTTTGTTTGCTAGGCTGCGGGCGAGATTTAGACGGAGCACCGCTCTAACCCGGGTTGTTTTGACGGTGCGACCTGGTCACGGGAGCATTGGAGGCCCATGGCTTGAAAACAAGCTTCTAGCACCCCCACGCCCCTCACCTGTGGCGGCTACACCGGCGACACCAAGACACCCCACCCAATACCGCAGAACGGGGTATCCGGAGCCAACCGTTACCGGCTCCCCGTGTTGGTAGTTGGACGGAACGCCGTGAAATAACGTATCTGGAATCCGGAGAAAGAAGCTCTGAGAGTTGAAAGCAATCGGAGTGATGTGTGCTCCGGGTTCTAAGGAGTCCCTGCAGGCGGATTGCACATCCCTGCAGGCGGTTGAGGCCAACGCACTACGGTGGCACAATAACACTTGAACCTGCTATTCCTCCAGAAAGTGTGCCGATAGTCAAATAAAGAAGTTCGGTGGAGAACTGTACCAGATTGTGTTTTAAGCAGGTGTTTGTTTTTTGTTACAGGTGCTGGAGAACTTCTCTGATGCTCCTATGACTCCCAAACAAATACTTCATGTCATCCAGACCAAGGGGCTGAAGGAAATGAGGTCAGACAGACACACGTACACGTAGCCTGGGTGTTTTTGTAACCTGGCTGCACGTCTCTGCAAAAAAATGTGATTTCTTTTTTGCTTGGAATTAAGATCACAATTTAAAAAAATATATATTTTGTCCCCTCCCCTTTATCATCATGGTTTGTTTTGCTCTGCTTTAAAGAAACCACAAAACAATTTCAATCGTCTTCTATGCCGTTCTTTAGGACCGCTGACTGGGGGACTTTTTACAAAATAAATGAACAAAAGGACAAAATAATGTATGGTTAAAAAAAGCCATCCGCAATACATTAATGCACATAAAAGACTGTTAAAAACAAAATAAATGAATGAATGTGGTTGGTTCTCCATATAGCTGATGAATGAGAAAAGATCCGCCAACATGTACGCATTTTTGTACACTGCATGCATTTTTACCCTTGAATATGCTCATACGTGCTGTTCTCTGGTACGGATTTAGTTGCATGACTCCAGTTTCCTTTTTTAGCCAACCGGTGTCGTTACCCCAGCGCTGTGACGCCGGACTGTAGCAAAGCCTCGTGTCTCTGCATGTAGTGATGTGTACCTCCAAAAAATTCTTGATTAGCAGCGCCACGGACCCTTAGGGCTGTGAACGGTTGGCTTGTGGTAGATTATTTTCTGTATATACGGCTCATTCAGAGCATCCCTCTGGTTGAAACAGAAGGTGTTCTTAGCAGTCATCACATGTTCACAAATGTCTCAATGTGCCCTTAACTTTCTTTTTTTCCATTTCCATTTGTATGGACACTTTCACCTGGTGATGCGTTGAACAGAAGGTATGTTGGCATATGGCAAAGTTGCTTGAAAACTGCTAATATCTGAATTCAATTATTGGTTTTCTTTAGGGCCTGTTAGATGTAAATAGCAGAATCTTTACACACATGATTTTAGTATTTTGACATTTGTACACCTTTCCCACTTCAGGCTGAAGAAGAAGAACTGTTAAGTTTTTTAAACGTAAATAACCAATAGCAACCACTTTAGTCTCACCTTCTATTGCCCCCAGTTCCCCAAAAATGCTGTCAGATTTGGAGTTGATATACACATTCCCATGTTGTGTCCTCCAGGCATGTTTAAAATCAACACAGCGTGAAATGTGCTTACATAAGCTAAGAACATTCTGCTGTTAAATGTTTTTAAATGGCACAAATTGTGACAATCTAAATATGCCGTAAAATACAATAAATTGTTTTTGTGACCCTACCTGACAAAATGATGGTTGCAATTATGGATGCATGTAAATATTGTTTGTTCACCTTGACATTTAATGCCCAGTGACACAGCCTTTTAATTTTGCATGCACACAGTGGAACAGCACCTTTGGCCTGCCTGGTCACAATGCTTCACTCCCAGGTGAGGGGAGATCGGGTCAAGAACAGCATCTTCTTTAAGTTGCCTGGACGGATGAGCCTTTTCACACTCAAGGTATGTAGACATGCGCCTCCTGTTTTAGAGCTAAAAGGCAGAATAACGGGTTGGGGTAAGCGTCAAACTGTAAAAGCATGTCCAATTGGTGGGGTATTTTAAGATAAGATACGCCCGAAATGTGGCGCAACAAAATTCATAATAAACGCAGTCAAATGTCAAGGGAGACTCATTTGGATTATGAAGTCTCCCTTGGCAAAGAAATTTTGCTCAGCATTTAAAGGCCGCTTGACTCCCATTCAGCTGTTATGATGCTGGACAAGACAAAAAAATATATATATATACTGTATAAACACACTCCAAATGTAATGTGTTGCTGCTGATCAGAATGTTGCACAAATTAACAATGTAGTCAAAAGCAAATAAATAAATAACCAAGCTGTTTATGTTTAAAAAAAAGAAAAAAAAGATACGATATGCCTTTATTAGTCCTGCAAGGGGAAATTCCAGTTTTTGACTAGTTTGTTCTTGCCATATGGTGTTACTTTTGGAATTATTTGAGAAGGGTTGCTGTGCCAGGGGTGATGGTTTGGGTGCAAATATAATCCTCATGTGCAAAGCATGACAGCAATACACTTCACGGTGTTGACAGTAAGGGTTGCACAGTACAACATAGGGGTGTCACGAGACGTCGCACGTGATTGGGTCCACAAGGACAAAACGGGACGAGATTTGAACTTTCATTTTAAGGACAGTACAGGGTCACAAAACAAGAATGCGTTTTGAAATGTTTGTCCCATGAAATGACGCTAAAGTGTATTATTTTCAACATACTTTGGGACTAAATAAATCACTGGAAATGATACATCGTAATGCATTTATTTTCTTTCATCTTTCACACTATAAAGTTTCAGAATTGCATGTGTGACATGTATTTTCTTACAGGCAATTTGTACTGTCTGTCAAACGTTTGCAGCATTTCTTAAATTGTTGGCTTTTCAACGATATTAAAAAGCAGTATTTTTCTTACCATGGCTTTCTGTGAACGCACACCATTTTTGCGCTGGTCAGTTTATATTTACTTTGCAGACCAAATGTCTCAGTGGGTGTTGACTGTCGAGATGAGGGCGCTGCATTTTGGTGTCTTTTTTTTAAACGGGAAAAGTAGGGCGAGGATATGTTTGAGGTTGGTTTTGTTGCCTTTTATGTTGCTGCCACTTTCGAATAAATTCTGCTTACTGACGTGTTCGTGTTGACGGGCTTCCCTTGCTCACTCAGGGTTTCCCCTAGGATTTTCTGAAGGCGCTTCTGGTGGGCTGCCGCTGTGGTGTCATGAAACACCACACGCTGCAAAAACTGTTAATTTAATGGCAACGTTGTTTAAATTGCGAGTTTAAAATATTGAGCTTCCTTTTGTTATCTGATCTGTTTTGTCCAATAGCACCACGTGAACAATACGAAAGTAGTTGACACAAACCTAAATCGAGGTGAGCTATTTGTGTTTTATGTGACTGCCAACATTTATATTGCACTTTATTCACAAAGGGCATTTCCACTCAGTGTGCCCCATTTGTCATTAATACAGATGTAATATTTTAATGGAACACTTGGAGCAAATATTTTGACGTATCCCTTGTATTAGCCACTTGTAGCTCCGAGCTGGATGCTGCCAGCCAGACGTGTAAACAAAAATGTCAGGAAGTGGAATCAGATTGAAACTTGACCGACCACACAAGGTGGCATAGAGATAGGCTTAGCATGTGAAAAGGTTGTCAATCAACTATACATTTTTCGGCCTTTTTTTCTTTCTCCCGATAATAAGAAACAAAGTGAAGGTCGTGTTGTGTATTTGGTCACATATGCGCAAGTGCCAGAAAGGCAGACAGGCGATTCCAGTCAATGCTTGTCAAAATAAACAGCGAAACATTTTTATGATTATTAGCAAATAGGTACAAGGTTGCTGCAGTTGGTCAGGTCTAGGTTCAGCAACACTATGTGCTTAAAGAATGAGGGGAGCTGACTGCCTGAATATATTTAAATGAGCAGGTTATTCCATCATTGGATTTTTTTCTTCCCTGATGGTACGGCCATATTCCAAGATGACAAGGCCAGGATTCATCAGGCTCAAATTGTGAAAGAGTGGTTCAGGAGCATGAGACATCATTTTCACACATGGAGTCCAGACCTTAACCTCATTGAGAATCTTTGGTGTGCTGGAGAATGCTTTGCGCAGCGTTCAGACTCTACCATCATCAATGCAAGATCATGGTGAAAAATTAATGCAACACTGGATACACGTTATGGTCTTTCCACTTGCGGTTTAGCCACACCTGCCCGCTTTGTAGCATAGATTGTGGACCAAATACAAAACCATTTTCTGAACGAGGCAGTCGCGTTGTCTTGTATCCGTGAGAGAAGCTGAAGCCCAACTACAGTAGAGGCCCATCAGTGACAGTAGACTGCAGGGATTTTCAAAGTCTTACCAAGGGGCCAAACGACTACCGTGGGCCGCACACTTGAATTCCTGGTATAGCATATCGAGAAGCTGCAGCTATGGGAAAACTGAGCCACGTGTCAAGATAATTTCAACCTGTTTAAATTCATGGTCATAGCAACAGAGAAACAAGCTGAAGTTGGGTTCACCTTTTCAAAGTGGTGCAGATCGGTCTAATTGGAGAGAATTTCCCACCCACCTACTCAAGATAGCACCAACTGCAATCAAGCTGAGCTTCTAAAATGCCACCACACCAATCAACTGGGTGTTGTGGTGAACAGCCAATCAGTTGAGTTTGCACAGTGAGTGTGCGATCATAGACAGTTTCCACGTCTGTTGCTGTCCAATTGTGACGAGTCTATGCAAATTGTGGCCTCAATTTCCTGTTCTTTATTGACAGGAATGGCACCTGATGTGGTCTTCTGCTGACGTGTTATGAGTTACCTTGGTTGTAACAGGTGGTAATTTGTGTGATATTTTTTCTTTTCCGAACTCGTCAGGCCATTGTCCTCTGACCTCTGCCATCAACAAGGCATTTTCACCCAGAAGACTGCTGTTTACTGGATATTTTCTCTGCTCTGAATCATTCTCTGTAAACCCTGGATGGTTACATATGAAAATCCCAGTAAATCAACAGACCAAACCGTGTCAACTAACAGCCATGCCACGTTCAGTCACTCGAAACTCTATTTAACTTCATGTGCAGATTGTCTTGATCATTTCTACATCCCTAAATGCTTTAAGCCGTTTTATTGGCTGATATCATTTGTGTTAACCAGCAGTTGACCTGTGTCCCTGATTAAATGGACAATGATTGTATATACATGGAAGTACACACAGTATGTTAATTTGTCTCACTGATGTGAGTTGATGTTATTTTTAATGGATGGTATGTAGTATGTTACTGAGTGGAGGTAGTAGTACATGTACCTGGATGTCTGTCAGTGATATATTAAGTGCAAGAACAATAAGATTTACTTCCCTTTTCTTCTTTCTCTGTCTGTAGAAGAATGCGCTGCAGTGGACAAAGACTTCAGAGACAGAAACTCCAACCGAGCTGGTGAGCAGCGCTGCTACCCCGACCTCCAGCAGCTCCACTCTCACAGAGGCTGGCTCCACTGAAGGAACTGAGCAGGAGAGCGGCAACTCCACTGAGACGCCTGCTACTGCCAGCGCCTCCAATTTCGGTAATATTACACGTTGACTTGAGTCTGTTAAGTGAGACAAGTGTCTACAAAAAGAAGCGAAGTGTGTCATCTGATTGTGACACCCTAAGTCTGTCTTTTCCTGACCTGCAGCCTTGGCAGATGAAACTTCATCCAGTGTTTCCGGCTCCGCAGAGTTGCAGTCTTCAACCAGCCAGCCTCAGACCCGACTCAGCAGAGCAGCAGGATTGCAGGGACGCTCCGACACTCAGCAGGTCCAGCACGTTCAGCACGCCCAGACAAGACTGAGCCGCTCCCGACAGGTGAGTACCATCCTCAAAGACAGACTGCCCTATAATGGTGGGTGCAACAAACTACATTATACATTAATTTAAAACAAAAGCCTTAGGTGAAAAGATTTAGAGACAGGTTTAAAATGTTAGTAGCAGTTGTGTGTAAGTAGTTAAACTATGTAGTGTTTCAACATTTTGAATGAACTGCCTTGTGTCCAACTCAGCAGTTTGTTTGTTGCCACAGTCAGGGAGACAGCGCAAGAAGGCTGTCATGATGCCACGTGTTGTCCTGACTCCTCTAAAAGTAAATGGAGAGCATGTACCTTCAGGTAAGCCACTTGTCCTTACAACCGTAATACTTGCAGTTCTTGCGGAGAATTACAGTAATGAAGATCAAAATACTGATCTGTCGCTAGATCAGCAGGTTGGGCCCCAACAATATATAGATAATTATTAATAATGTATATTTGTATTTATTTTTTCTTGTTTTTGTGTGCGCTCATTTAAGAATGAAGATCTGTGGTTTGGGCTTTTAGGACCAATGAAGAGGAATCGGGGAGGGGTAGATGTGGACTTTGAAACACCAGGCTCCATTCTTGTCAACACCAACATCAGGGCTCTCATTAACGTGAGAACCTTTTCAGCATTCCCAGCACAGTCCCAGCAGCAGCTGTTACAGCTTCTCCCTGAGGTGGACCGCCAGGTAACATATTTTCTGTACCAAGACTTCACCATTCTATACTGTTATATGCAGTATTTGTTCAAATATTTGCTGATATTTCTACATTTTTGCCTGCTTTCTATGAAGATTGGACCAGATGGAATGGCCAGACTGAGTAGTTCCGCTCTAAACAATGAGTTCTTTACACATGCTTCCCAGAGCTGGAAAGAGAGGTTAGCTGAGGGTAAGTGCTCCTTCCAGTGGTGGCGGTGTGTTTGGGGAGTTGCTTTTTTTTTTTTTTACCATACACCGTGAGAGCCAGTATAGAAAAAAAAAATACAATACTGATAGGAATAATGTGGGATGGCGGGGTTATGGGCCACAATTTCCCTTTTTATAGAGCAATAGTTTTGCTAGCGATGCGCCATGTACGCGTTTAGAGAGAGGGATCGCAGTAAGATTGCAGCGACTACAATAATTTACAAATATAACTCCCCTTGTCTTCGGATACTCAGTCACCATTGCGCCTGACAGCGACCTGTCAATCTCTGCAGGATGTCTGGGAACTTGACTCTGAAGTCAAGTACAAATCTAACACACTTAGTGCTACTGGAAGCACTGCAGGCAGGCAAAAAAAACCCACTACAAAATGAAGTAAATAGACTGCCGGGAATAAATTACTATAATGTAATAGAACAAACACTTTGGTTTGAGATTGAAAAGTAGGTCAGTGCCTCTGGTAATGGTTAGGTCAGCAGAGAAATGTTTCCAGGCCCAGACTGCACACCATTCATTCCTTCTTCAAGGAAAGCCAACTGGCTATCACTTTAATTTCTCAAAAGGAACTCTTACCAAGTTTGTTTGTATCAGAATAAAATAAATTAAGCACTGGGAGAGCCTATCGTATTGATAGCTGTAACTATGGTGACATTCAGGGCACACAAGCTTCTATTCTAAAAGTGTGTAAGGCTAAAGAATGCACAATTTAGTAAACAGCAAGATGTGCTCACACCAGAATGCCAAGCAGATGAGCAACAGAACAAGATTTTAAACAGCACAGCAGGTAAGAAGCAGTGAGTTAAACGTGATCAAAACACAAAATGTAATAATCCGCATTCAAATAAATTGGGCTGTTTGAAATAACATCACAGCAGTGGTTCTTTAACACTGTAGCTTTGTCCAACAGTACAATACTGCCTATTGTGAAATGCGACATGTTTTTAAACGCTTACGTTTCCATCTGTTTAGGGGAGTTCACCCATGAGATGCAGGTGCGATTCCGGCAAGAAATGGAGAAGGAAAAGAAAGTTGAAGCATGGAAGGAAAAGTTTTTTGAGGAGTACCATGGGCAAAAGTAAGAGTTTTAACTTACTTGCCTTCACAACTTTCATCAGTATTGTTGATTATAAACTGTTTTTATCTTCTGAAGATTTTGCATTCATTTTATGTAGCTTTTTGCTCTTCCAGTATGACATGCATCACAGTGGGAATACCTTGCTAAAGCATTGTACTTGTACCTGCAGGTCTGGCCTGACAAGAGAGGAATCCCTTAAGCTCACAATGGGTGATGCGAGTGAAGTTGCAACAAGTGTTCTGGACAGTGATGTCTCTGTGGTCTCAACTGCCGCCCCCAAGAGGCGCAGTGTGGGCCGGAGGAGGCGAGACGGTAGGATGAGGAGGCGCACTCGAGCTGATCTACGTCGCAGGGCTCGACGCACCCTGTGCAAGACCACCTCTCCAGTGTTGCAGTCAGCAGAAGCTGCTGAGGACATTGATTCCCTGGACACCTCAACAGTCTCTATTGGTTCTCCCATGTCAGAAAGTACCGTTATTCAAGGGGAAGTGGTGCTACAGGCTGAATGTGATGAGGAGCTCCCACCAGTGGACATCTCCATTGAGCCAAAGTCCCCCACACCTGAACCGATCCTATTACCGGCTCCTACTCCAACTCCTATTCCAAGTCCAGAATCTACCAGCGATGACAAAGACGCAAACATCACGGGCTGTCTGCTTTCAGAAGAAGTTGCGCCTGTATTAGCTTCCACCTCCTCCCCTTCGTCATCCTCTTCTTCTTCTGACCTGTCTCCATCGTCCTCTCCTTCCTCAGCTTCTGATAGACAAGGAGCTTTTACCACTGGGTTGGACTCTTCTTCGTCCTCATCAGTTTCATCCGGTGCTGCAGTCGCAACGGATCATCTGGATGACACAGCGTCCGTGGTCACCTCCGTCACAGGTGGAACGGCCACCAGCAGTCGTGAGAGCAGCCCTTCGGACAGCCCAGCAGCCACCCCTGTACCCAGCACCCCCCACAAGGAACAGAAGAGAAGACCAGATGAGGCACGGGCCTTCTCCAGCTTCCCCGAAAAGAGGCCACGGCTGAATGATCAGCAGTCCTTTCGTACCACAATCGACAGGGTCCATCCAGAGAAACCTCAGCCGACAACAGAGGAGCCCAAGGTGCCGCCAATCAGGGTAAGTGCCTGCTTCAAAATCACTCTGTTCAAGTTGCTCTATATGTATGCATGCAAGAATGTGTAGTGTTTTGTAAGTTTTATGCAGTGATTTATTACTTCTGTACCACCAGATTCAACTGTCCAGAATCAAACCTCCCTGGATCAAAGGGCACCCCACCTACCAGATATGCCCCCGCATCGTGCCCCCTGGAGAGGCGTCGCGGCGGTCGGGGACGGGGGGCGCGCGGACGCTTGCAGACATCAAAGCCCGTGCGCAGCAAGCCCGAGCCCAGCGCGAAGCCGCTGCTGCTGTTGCAGCCTCTTCCGAAGGGCCAGGGCCGAACAGGGTCCGGCTGCGGCCTTCTGCTGGGCTACCGGATAGCAACAGTGGACAGCGAGCGCAAGAGCACCCAGGGCCAATTGAGCCCGGAGGAGGGAGTGAAAGAAAGGGAGGCACACAGGAGCAAGGAACGTCTTCAGACACTCATTCGTCTGGAACACAACTACAGCATCCCGATATAGAAGGCAAAACGCCACCTTCTCCATCTGCTACCTCGACCTCTGTGTCCTCGGAGCACCCAGAGACCCCAAGCCCTCCTCAAAAATGGGTAGGAAGGGGTTCTGGGCCTGAGGAAGAGTTGGCGTCAACATTAGCCAATGCTTATGATCCTTCTGACCGGCTTGTGGGCCAAACAATGAACCTTCCTTCTCAAGACACTGACACAATGTCAAAGTCTGCAGTCTCTCCACTAGACGAGCAAAACATGGTGACGGAGTCTCCTACTTCTCCCCCTGAGAGGTTTGACCAGGGAAAGGAAAAGCGCTCGCTGGCCCCAACCTCTATCCCTGATTCGCTTCCCAGGTTTGGGGCTCAAGGGGTGGTTGTTCAGAAGCTGGTCAGATCCACGACGGCCCAAGAGCTTGAACATGAGAACGAGAAAGCTCTAAGTAGTGTCATTAAAGAGTCCCAGGAGAAAGACACTGACTTGGTTTCAACAGCACAACAAGCAGACATACCTTCACCTTTTGTGGACTCTGCAGTTAGAGATGATGAGGCCGGGACTCACAGTGATTCCACGGAAACTGCTTCCGATTGTGAGAATGAAAGCCAAGTGGATGAGCCGCATCATCGGCTTGACAATGATTGGTGCTCACAGATGAGGGGGCACAGAAAAATGCAACAGATCATCTGTAGTCCTCCACGGACCCACAAGCCAATGATTCAGGCCCAGGGTCAATCCGTTATTCAGCATTGCTTTCCCAACGGTTTGCCTCATCCTCCACAGAACCAGCCCCTTTCCCAAGATCACCAGCCTCTTCACAGACAGGCTCACAGGGAGAACGCTATTGTTGTCAAAGTTGAGCCTGTAGATGATTCGAGAAGCACCAGACTGAGCTCTGCTGAAGAAGAGTTTAATGGACGTATTCACCCTTGTATCACCCCTCCAAGTGTTTGTGGAGCCTTAAAGTTGCCAACATCAGCTAGACCAGTATCCATTGTGGAGGCCAACAACCCTTTGGTGACACAGCTTTTACAGGGTAGCCTTACCCTGGACAAAGTTCTACCCTCACACTCTGCAGATCGGCTAGAGATCAGCCGATTACCAGAACCCCAGCGAAGACCCTGTAACAAGCCAGAGGTCTCACCCCACTTTCCTAGTGCAGAAGGAATTCAAGTCAAGTCTCAGAAAGGCTACCCAGTGTCCTGTTTGATGGAGACCCCAACCACCTCACAGTACCCATCTCAGCAGGTTTCTGGAGCTGTCCCGGTCATCACGTCCTCTAATTCCACCTCGAGCATGGCTAGCCTTAACTCTCACACGCTACTGGCAGAGTCGGCAACCGTCAATGAGTCTCTTCTTCATCAGCCCTCACAGGGAGCCATTCCAGACAGGAGCCAGCCTGGTCATAGGACCATACTAAACGGCCCCTCTCCTCCTCACGCAGACACTTGTCCCACTGAAGTGGTGCCAAGTCTTAAGATTAACTGGAGATGTCCCGAGCCTCAGATCTCCAACCATCAAGATCCTTCTGCTCCCAATGTCAAGACTGAAGTTGGTGCAAAGCCCTCTTGTCAGGCACTTGCTAAAGCCTCTCCAGCTGCACCCACGGTTGTTACCAAGAAAGAACCTGGGAGTTCTGTGGATGGGTACCCTAGTGGTGGGGCCATGGAGGGACTCCTCAATATGGAGATGAATTTGGCCCGGATGGCCAAAAATGAGCTTAGCAAAGCTCCATACTCGAGTTATCACTCCTCCCCCTCCTCTCTTTCCTCCCTACCCTTCCAGATCTATGGAAAAATTTCTAAGCAGGGTATGGGCGTTGGTGGCGTAAGCTACACAGCCAACGTGTCGGTGATGGACAATAGCAGTTTTTCCCGGAACATAACAGATGGTGTACTCCAGCTGCGTCCACGTCTGGCCTCTAGCCAGACCACGCTCAGCATCCAGACCTTCACGGATGGTACAAACGAAGAGGTGTCCCTCAAATGCTCTTGTCGCCTCAAAGCTATGATCATGTGCCAAGGCTGCGGTGCCTTCTGCCATGATGATTGCATTGGGCCCTCCAAACTCTGCGTGTCCTGTTTAGTGGTGAGATAATGTGCTGAGGATCAAACTTTCTTACAGTATTGAGTGCACACAAGAGGTCTGGCAGGAAAGACTTGTATTATATATCTGGGTTGTTTTTTGTTGCACATTTTCAGATTTTTTTTTAGCTGTAATTATATATTATTGAGTATTACTATTTTGAGGCATGGTTATTTGCTCATGTTTTGGTTTTGACACCTCACAAACATTTACCTCATCTTGTTCCACCAGTCATTATTTGGTGGCCATTATTGTTTTTGTTTCATGTTTTCTCTGTGCAAAGAAATATTTTTTTAACCATTAAACGAGTAAATAAGAACATTTTAGTGAGTTTTTTTGTAGTTATTACATTTCCCTCACCAAAACCTTGCTTTAATGCTAAACGTCCCTTCGATTGAATTTTTAAAGCGCGCACACAAAGTACACCACAGCACACATTTTCATCAGAGAGCACTAAAGCTCATGTGCCCGATTTTATAATTGGTGGCTTTTAGTTTGGATTGTGAGGAAAAAGTGAACGGTGGTTATTTATTGCTACCCTATTGGCGGTCACAGCCGCCCCGCCTGTTCAAGCGAGCCATCTGGGAGGCAGCATTTAGCACAAGGTGACGCATTCTCTGCAAATGCGCAAACACCAGGACTGCCAACTATTACCTTCATCACTGTTTTCCAATTAGTCAAAGCTGATGTGTGCAAATGTCTTGTTTTGCCTTTCCAGTGTCACGTGAAGAGCACTCTAACAATATATCAGTATCCTGTGTTTATTTGGTATAAGGGGACAAATACGGTTGTGTGTGTAGCATTATAGGGGTGTACATACAGGGTGTGGAGGGAGTGTTACCTGCATGCATGCAAATGACAAGGTCACTGATGCCTGAAGCTGCTAATAGCTGTTAAAAACTGACATTTTGAAAAGATAAATCGTCGTTTATGATCAACTCCTGTACCCCCAGAATTAGGAAGTGGCGTTCGGCAGCTCTCCGGAAGTCCATGGGTGCGCTTGGGAGTCTGACGAATCACAGCGGAGTGGGCTCTGCGAGAGGCGTACCTGGAGGAGGGCCTCGGGTGAAGTAAATGACCGTTTGGGCGGGAAGCAGGAAAAGATGTCTGGAAAATCTAGAAAGCTTTCTGTGAGGGTTATCGTGTGTATCTTTTTTTTTTGTATTCTGTATTTTATTTTTGTTCTTATTTTTTTTTTTAATTCCCTTTTATTTTTTTGGTTTTTTTTTTGACTCCAGTGATCCAGAGGAAGACGAAAAGTACAGCTTTGTCCCGAGAACCCTGGTAGAAGACCCTGCTATTAGGATGGGATTTATGGCTCGCTGAGGGGAACCGGATTTTGGTGTGTCTTTAAAAGAGCTGTTCAAAAAAACTGGCTCATTTATCTTATTTTGAGTAAGTTTTAAGAAGCCAGCCTGGCCTTAACTAATTTTCCATCCATCCATTTTTTTCCGCTTTTCCGAGGTCGGGTCGCGGTGGTAGCAACCTAAGATGGGAAGCCCAGACTTCCCTCTCCACGGCTACTTCGTCCAGTTCCTCCCGGCAGATTCCGAGCCGGTCCCAGGCCAGCTGTGAGACACAGTCGACTCTTAACGTGTCCTGGGTCTTCCCCGAGGTCTCCTACCGGTCAGACGTGCCTCTTTACACCTCCCCACGGAGGCGTCCGGGAGGCATCCTAACCAGATGCTCGAGCCACCTCATCTGGCTCCTCTCAATGCGGAGGAGCAGCGGTTCTACTCCAAGTCTCTCCCGGATGACAGTGCTTCTCACCCTGTCTCTAAGGGAGAGCCCAGCCACCCTGCGGAGAAAACTCATTTCGGCCGCTTGTACCCGCCATCTTGTCATTTCGGGCACTACCCAAAGCTCATGAGCATAGGTGAGGGTAGGAACGTAGCTCGACCGGTAAATCGAGAGCTTTGACTGTCGGCTCATCTGTTTTCACCACAATGGATCGATGCAGAGTCCGCATCACTGCAGACGCCGCACCGATCCGCCTGTCCATCTCGCGTTCCATCCTTCCCTCACTCGTGAACAAGACCCCGAGGTACTTCAACTCCTCCACTTGAGGCAGGACCTCATCCCCGACCCGGAGATGGCACTACATCTTTTTTGATTTTATTTTGGAAATAATCACGAGGAATGAATTTAAGATATCCTACCAATACGAATTAGAATTTTTCTGAAATATTGATTATAATCTTATCAAGACACGCAGTCCGACATGTCGGTCAATGTTTATTTCAAAAACTACCACAGAGAATCCACACACAGTCGCCATCACACTTAAGACACAACAAAATGAATATTCACCGTCACTTTGTTCATCAACAAATCAGTGCAGTTCAATATTTTCAGTGAATTGCAAAATACTCCAACGCATATTGTCAAAAAATCATAAAAACAGAAGCATTGATAAATAAATATAAATAAAAAGTCCTTAGTAAATTATTTCAAAACTTTCATATACAAAATGTTTGCATTTACTGTAAAAAGATTCCAATATTTTAAATAAATAACTTTATAAAACAATTCATAGTTGATATCTGAAAATATGTCCTTTGTTCGTCAGTGCCGAGGAAGAATTCTCCCTTCTCTTGTTCTTTCGCTTTTTAGTCTCCTGCTTTAAAATCTTCTCAGGTAACACATGAAAATTAAACCGTGAATAAATAGTAGATAAATAATAGTAGACAAACATAATCATATACACGACATGAAGAAATCTATTATAATGAGCCAACATTTGCAAATGACAAGTAGTCACACAGCAATAGTAAGAATGAAGCTAGAAAAAACTAGTCCAGTAGGTGGAACGTCACTATGATCTTACAGGATACTACCAACATTATAGAGTGGACATAGGATATGTTCAGTAAGGAAATCTACCTTCTGCACGTTTCACATGCCAAACGTCACAGTAGCAGTTGGACTGCCGTGCGTGTGTGTTTCCACTCTCATTGTCCTAAAGCAACATGCAAACAGGAAAAATATACACAAGAGCAAAGAAATATACAAAGAACAGATGGCAATGTCCCGAATGAGAAGATTCTGCCACGAACTGTGTCTCTGTCATATCCGGTTTCTTGAACGCATCACACCTCTATTCCTTTTACCGCCTGGTTGATGGATTCCAGCAGAGCTCGGTTCTCCGGGTTCTGGTAGCAGTCCTTGTTGGTGAACATGTGAGTCAGGGTCTCCACGTAACTGTCAAAGTTGTCCTCTGACAACGGCTCCTGCGCACACACACACAATGGAAGGCTTTTGTAAACACACTTCTTAATGATATCAGACGTTAGTGCTGGGAACCCCTAAAGTGGAGACCTACAGTCTAAATCCTAATGTTTGAGAGTTCTGGTGCACTTTTGTAATGAAACACAGTAGATCCCTGCTTTTTGTAGGGGGTTCCCATTGTAGACCTACCCAGGGGATGGCAAAAAAAAAAGTGAACAAATGTTTTTGACACACTAGGTCCTCATGTAAGTGGGGGAGAAATGTATATATAGTATAGGTGACTTTCCACTAAGTAGGCTTCAATATTAATAAAATCAATGGAGTTGAGGCATAGAAAACCTGTTTGACTTTTTATGGCTGGTCGCCAGTATCTCGTTAAAATGAATTCATTGGACTTTTACAATATGCTGAGGGGCCAAGAAAAATGAGCTGTAGGTAATCCATGCCCCACGGGCCACACATTGGACACCCCTGTTCAATAATGACCCATGGACTGACCCAAGGATAGTTGAACAATTGAGTCCTTGCAGAAATTTAAACCCAGTTATTTTCTATTGCTATTTTCATTGATTCATTTTCAGCCCCTTGTATGGGGAGGTGCCGCACTACCACCAAAACCAGCTCCTGCTTAACAAAAACAGGTAGAGAGAGATTTGCTCACCATGGTCGGCAGACGGATGTTGGCCAGACTCTGGATCAGTGCCTGACTCAGGCCAGACAACTCGACAAACAAGGCCTCATTTTTCTCCTCAATCTGCTTATTCTCTTCTTCCATGCTCTTCAGGTTCTTCTCCATAGAGGAGATCTAGAAGAAGCAAATACGTTTAAGGCCAGTAGAGCGTTAAACTCCTTTACACTGTAGATCATTTATGTTTATTTTTTGACTGTAATAAAAAAGAAAAAACACATTTTCTGAGCAAAATTAATGATTGTGGCACGTTCTTTTATATCCCAGAAACCAGGGTCCTCAGGTGGTTAATAGAAGCCAAAGTATGTAACATCTCACCCAGATTCTGAATCAAAGGTGAGATTATTACGTCTGCTCAGCTCAACTAACCTGGGTGTGAAGATTCATCATGTCAGCCTCCATCTCGGAGTTTGACTCACTCAGCTCGTTGATCTCCTGATCGAGCTGCTTGATGTCCTCATCGTTGTCCAGAACTTAGTCAAAGAAAAAAAACCACATTGTGTTCCTAAGCATGAAGCTGGTAGCAAGAAACCGCTGAAACTACAGTCAACCCTCATTTTTGCACGCCCCGGTTTTTATGAAATGTGGCTTTTGACGGAAATTATTGTGAAAAATGTCTTGGTTTTTGCATGTGCCTGACAAACGAGTCGAGCGCCCAGCCTGAGCATACGTTGGTGACTCAGTCTCTGTAAAACACGGGTAGTGGTTCGTTTAGAGTTGGGACACTATAGACAGATTCCGGCCAACAAGTCCTTTTCTTGTGTGCGTGGTTTATTTGTTCACTGAACGCACACAAAACATTGAATGACTGATATCAGCCTCCTTGCACCCTCTAATAATCAGAGATGCTCTGATGAGGCGTTCAAACGCGGTGTGAGGACTCTGTTTTCATTTGAGGAAATGCGGCTACAAAAAAAGTGGTAGCAAAGTATGCAGTTAGTGTTTGTTTGTAAGCCATTTAAGACATAAACAGCTTGCAGAGGGAACAAGGAGAGCCATTACGTCAAGTCAGCCAGCCCAGTGTTAAGGTTCAAGTGAGCAGGTACACACGTCTCACCTTCCACAAGTTAAGTTTGTAATGAAACAGCGTCAGCGAGGTCACCAACAGGTATTCACTAAAGGTAAAATTCATGGTAAATGTTCATTTATTAATTGTTCTTGTTATTTATGTTTATTTCACATGGAATTTTCTGCATGAAAACTAAGTCTATGTAAAATGTTTTGTGTTCATAGTTCTGGGAGTCTGGATTCACATGATTTCTTATGGGAAAAATGTATTCGGCTTTCGTACATCTGACCTTTTGGAACAAATTCATTCATTTTCTATTCCGCTTATTCTCATTAGGGTGGCAGGTATGCTGGAGCCTATCCCAGCTGGCTTTGGGCGGGAGGCGGGGTACACCCTGGACTGGTCGCCAGTCAATCGCAGGGCACATACAGACAAACAAAGACATACAAGCATTGACTTGATGAAAACCAGGGTTTCACTGTTCAGGTCTGGGGTGGGCAAACATTTTGACTTGAGGGCCCCATTGAGTTGACAAAAGTGGCCAGGGGGCCAGACTACCTATCTGATACACGCACACTAAGTATTTACTATTATTTGTCTCATTTATTCTATAAGTGTCATACAATGTGCTCTTGTTTCAACAAAAATGAATTTAACACGTTTGGTTTTACCAAATAAGACACCCGGAATTTACATGAAGAAAGCACGTGTGATATACAAAATGAAAATAACGATTCAAGAGTATGTGAACGTCCCCCCTTTTTTATTTCCTAGACAGAGTCGCTTCACCCGGGGTGAGGTAGTGATCTGGATGGCTGCATATGTAAAGTTTCTTAAACCATCAAAAGGTTGTCCCAGATTGGTTCTGATGACTACTTGCAAGTCATGTTGCCAGCTTGTATGTTAACATTTTACATGAAAAACTTTGGGAGCAACTGTTGGGCCGGATTCTTCTTTTTTTTTTTTGTCTTGTCCAGCATCATAACAGCTGAATGGGAGTCAAGCTGCCTTTAAATGCTGAGCAAAATTTCTTTGCCAAGGGAGATTTCATAATCCAAATGAGTCTCCCTTGACTGCGTTTATTATGAATTTTGTTGCGCCACATTTCCATGCCGGACCTGACCTGAAAAGGGACGGGTGGGGGGTGGGGTGGGGGATATAAGAAAGGGTGCAGAAGAACCTCACAAACATATTTCAACCATATTATAAACAACCGTGATAATCAAGATTTCCAGTCACAGAGCAAAATGAGCAAAAATACAGGGAAAAATAAATAAAATAAATTAATAATAATAATAATAATAATAATAATAATATATATATACACATGTGTGTGTGTGTGTATGTATATATATATATATATATATATTTCTTTCTTATATATATATACACACACACATATGTATACATACATACATACATATACACATATACGTACACGTATACATACTGTGCACATACACATATCCATGCAGGACATACACACACACACACACATACGGTGTGCATATATATGTATACACACATACATACATACATATTTACTAATAATGATAAACTGCAGTGACAGGATAACTGCATCAGAGTGAAACAGAGAATGAGGAGATGTTTGTGGTGAACACAGCCATGCACCCCAAACCACACTCCCTCCAAAAGCGAGGGTCGGACTAGGAAGACGCCGGAGCACGGCCCCCCCAGCAGGCTCCCTACAGAGGGGAAGGCCCGCCCCCGCCCCTCCAAGAGGCAACCGCGAGTCCACTCCGAAGAGGTGCAAGGGAGACCCGGCCGGACGCCACTCGGCAGCCGAGCAAGGGCCACAGGGGAGGCCGGGGCGCCAACACACATATGCACCTGGATGTGCCACCCCCCCAATGCAGCGAGCAGCACCCCCGTGAGCTCCCTCGAGACACGGGGCCATACCACCATACCCGGCTGCCGGGAATCCCACAGAGTCCCACACGCACGCACGCAGGCACGCACGCAGGCACTCCTCCCAGCACTGCTGCCGACTGAGACCCGGAGCCGAAACAACCCCTCCCCCCACCCCCCAGGGAGCGTCCAAGAAAACAGGGGTGTAATAGGACCCTCTAATCCCCGCCTCCCCACCCAACTCAAACTGTTATGAGGTGTGAGATGTGAGTGTGTAGGCAGTTAAAATTGAGGAGCCGAAACTGCGTGACACCATGGGCAGAACCACTCCGCCGCTGAGCACGGCTAAGTAGCTCTGCTGTGACACGAGTCCCTGTTGGGCCGGATTCTAACGCATGGGCTGTAGTTTGCCCACCCCTGGCTTAGGTGAACATTTCTTACCGTCACTTGCTCTGAACTTGGCAGTGATGTACTCATCTCCTGGGAACTTGGCTTTCTTCTTACTGGCCAGTGCTCTGGGACAACCTGACAGACTGGCAAAAGCAGCTCATCAAAATGAAAAGGTCATACGCTAAAGAGCTAAGGAATATTTTATTTCAAACAATTAACCGCATTGTTCATTCATTCATTTTCTATGCCGCTTATCCTCATTAGGGTCACGGGGATGCTGGAGCCTATCCCAGCTGACTTTGGGCGGGAGGCAGGGTACACCCTGGACTGGTCGCCAGTCCACTTGCATTCACACTCTAATGGGCAATTTAGAGTCGCCAATTAACCTAACATGCATGTTTTTGGAATGTGGTAGGAAACCGGAGTACCCGGAGAAAACCCACACACGCACGGGGAGAACATGCAAACTCCACACAGAGATGCCCAACGGAGATTCGAACCCTAAACCTCCTGACTGTGAGGCCAATATGCTAAACCATTTTTAAAGTTACTCCAAAAACAACACAAATATTATAAAACATGCTTTATATTATTGTCATTATCTTTCTGTTTGTTCCATGACAAAAAAAAGTTTATCCCTGTATCAACATTATGTGGTAAATGTTGCCATAAATATATTGTTCATGACATAAATAATATATTAAAAAGTTTCAAAATAATTTCTGACGATTCATTTCACAATTTAAAGGACTAATCAATGGACATTTTGATGCATTATTTACCTAAGTATTTGAATATACGGATTTTGTAATCATTTAACTGGCTTATTCACAATGCAAACTGAAAAGCAAGTATTCCATGAAAAAACTTTGAAGATACCTGCGATGTGTCAGAAAACTCCCATTGGCATGTCCGGAGCCGTCACAGCCGGGTGTCGGGCAGGTTGGGCCCTCGCTCTTGAAAGTCTTCCACGAGAAGGGAGTGCCATTAAGGAGACCCTCCTTCTGTCGGCGTGCTGCCAGAGGACAGCCGTAAGCGCTGCGGTGCGTGGCATACTTCCCACTGATGTGGCCAAGACTGTCACAACCGGGGACAGGACACCTAAAGATATGACCAAGTGAGAAAGTTTTGGTAATTTTCCAAAAATTGCAACTTTGTTTCTCTTATTACAATTCGAAAAGTAAATATTTCACTTTTATGCTCCTGAAATTTCTTTTTTTATATTTTACATTATTTTTCTGCATAATATTACAAAATTACAATTAGATTATATAGTAACAATCAACTGGCTCCAGACCCACCCATGATAAGTGAAATGTCTGCAAAGTAGAATTCCTTATTTCTCAATCAATAAATCGTAGTTAGAGCATAAAAAATCCGTTTGCGCCCTCATACCGGTAAATATAGTTTTTAACATTATTAGAGCCCTATAAAAATATATAATACATATGGACAATTTAGAATTAACCTATTAACCTAACATGCATGTTTTTGGAATGTGGGAGGAAAGCGGAGTACCCGGAGAAAACCCACGCACGCACGGGGAGAACATGCAAACTCCACGCAGAGATGCCCAACGAAGGTTCGAAGCCTAAACCTCCTGAACTGTGAGGCCAATGTGCTACCCACTCAGCCACTGTGCGGCCCCAGTTTGATGCTTGAAAATGCTTAACGTAGGCAAAACATAACATTTGCTAAAACTGTATAAAGTTTTAAAAACTGCAACAGAGTGAAGCTGCGGAATTCCGTTTTCTTGTTTATTTACGAGCCGCACTTTGAAAACCCCCTACTTGTGGAATTGTACATCATCACGGTCTTTGTGTTAGTCCACGCGTGCACGTTGTGTACGTCGCCTGTTTCTTACCGCAATAACTCAGAGTCATCCTTTTCGTCCTTGGTGGGGTTGGATTTGACTCCACCTTTCTTGGCTCGAGGGCATCCGGACAAACTGATAAGAGAGGAAAACAGAGCGGCTAACTAATGGAATATCCCAGAAAACAAGGAGCAGTTGAGAAGAAGAAGCGTTTGTACCTTCTATGTGAGGCATAGTTTCCTGTGATATGGCCTGATCCATCACAGCCAGGAGTCGGACACCTGAGTGGTAAGATGGTACTGTCTTACTTGCATACTTTAACTGTCCGTCAAAAACAGCCTACGTGTTGTCAAAAACGCATCCATTTGGAACTTAAACCAAATGAATAGGAAATACACAGAAATATCGGAAATAGGAAATTAACCCAAGACTTTGAAAGAGAAGTAAGTAAGCGTTAGGAGAAGTTGAGAAGCAAAAGACATCTCACATACTTAAGTTCAGCTGTGTGGGCAGCCATGAGTGTCCGTAGTGATTTATCTGCAAGAGGACAGCCTGATAGACTGGAAGATTAGAGAGAGACGGTCAGAAAACAGAGCAAGAGGAAATTATGGGGCATGGAAGACTGAATGCAGTTGAGAAAGACAGCAGTGTTGTTTTCTACGTCATGTATGTTAGCCTGTTTGGATACAAAAGTGCAGCGCAGCAAGAGGTGTATTGAAACACATGCATTTGGGTCCGTCATTTCAGTAAATGGAATAAATTATATAAAGTCGGTGTGTGTCTTACCTTCGATGTGATGCATAGTTGCCAGTTATGTGTCCACTACCATCACAGCCTGGCGTGGGACATCTGGAGAAGTTCATTCATCATGATTATCAACTACGTCTGTAATATGCCCATTTTTACCGCGTTCAATTAACAGAAAGATAAATGACTGCACAGGATTATATATATTTGTACTGTAGTGTTAAAAAAAAAAAGAGGTCCAATGCGACTAACCAGATTAATCACATGGCTAACAAGTTACCAGTAGGTGCTGTAGATTCTCAGAAAACAAGACCCAGCATTCATGATATGCACTCTCAAGGCGGTGCATTTGGGCAATTAGTTGAAAGGGGGTGTTCAGAAGATAGCAGCGTCTGCCGTCGACTTTACAAACTCTAAACTATTTTGTACAAACTTTTTTGCTTCTACGATTTGGCAATCCTGTGGGAGTGTTTGAGTGGCGGGAATAGGTTTGTGCAAGTAAGACAATGAGTGCTGTGACTTACACAAGAATGTCTTTTTTACTGTCTTTGGGTGGGAACTTGACCTTGAAGCTGCTGGTGGTGACTTCCCCGGGGTACTTCCTGTCCTCCAAGTTCTCCTGGTCCTCATCCTCAACATCGGATGAGGTGTATGAGGTAGCTGCATAATCCACCTAGTGACAGCACAACGAGACGCCCGTGATTGAGCTGATGCAGTGCGTGGTTTGCGTACAGTCAATGATCATTGAGATCATTGAGAGTCCGAATGTGTGTGTGTACGTGGTACCTCGTCATGGCCTTCCTCCTTTACGCTGCTCGATTTAGTAAAGTCGAGCGGTCCCTCCCACTCAGGTTGCGTGTGGTCCTGAGATAACACACCTCCTGTGTGTTGAGAAGATGAGGACGAGGATGAGGACGGCTCCGGAGACTGCACGCTCTCTCTCTTGGTCTTCTTTATGCTGAGGTCCAAGGTACCGTTCTCGTCCACTTCAATATCAGGCTCCTAATGGAAGACATAATAGACAACTTAATACTGGAGGCCACACTTCACTTAGGTCCCTAAACTGTTACTCTCGTATTTATGCCTTATTTGTCATCAGAACACCTCATTTTTTTCATTTCTAACAATTAGTACACAAATAGTTATTCCACATTTTTTTACTTATAATGGCTCCAGAACTGACCGGGACTAGCCAATTTCCTGATTTACATTCATTTTCTCTGCCGCTTGTCCTCACTAGGATCGTGGGGCTATGCTGGAGCCTATCCCAGCTGACTTTGGGAGTCAGCCAATCGCGGGGTACAAACAACCATTCACATTCATACCCATGGCAAATTTTTTTCAGTCTTGAATTAAGCTAATATGCATATTTTTGAAATGTGGGGGAAAACAGGAACACCCAGAGACCACACAGACACCACACAGAGATTCCCAAACGGATATTCAAACCCAGATCTTCTCGATCTCCTGATTGTGTGACCAACATGCTAACCACTGGGCCACTGTGCAGCCAATTTCCAGGTTTCGAAATAAAATGTTTTTGTAGCTAGAGCATAAAAAACAGTTTACAACCTTTTAAATATGTTTAACAGTCCAGCCCTCTAGACATGAAATAACACCGCTTCTTCGGAAGAAAATGCCTTGGGGCACTAGGCCTTAGACGATAACAAATAAATTAGGGCTGTCAAAACGATTAAAATATTGAATCATGATTAATCCAATTTTTGCATAATCAATGACATTTAATCACAGATAGAAATATGTTTTTATTAGAATGAGTAGGGATATCGATCTTTGTGGTAAATAATTCGATACGCTACTCCAACAATTACTATATCCATTTTTATTCAGAGGGATATCAATTTTGGAAATAAGGGCCATTTTATTTAAAAAAATAATACACAGTTCAAAATCCCACAGTTTTTGCATGTTTAATGCAAGCTGCGATTTGTCTCATTGTGTTTGACAGTCCTTGAACGCACCTTCTAATGTTCTCCCACACTGCAGATAGATCACTCTACTGTATTTTTACCCCTTTTTTTCACCTCATATTTGCTTCCAAGTGCTTATACTATGTGGGAATGCATACAAGTAAGATTTGATAACCTTTTCGACTGCTATGTGCATTTTTGTGTGGCGCATCTCTCTGAAAAACTAACTGCAGTCTCCTCCTGGTGGATGGTGGCTCTTTATCAATTTTGTGCTTTTAATTTGATGTGGTTCCTGACGTGGTATACATAATAAATTGGATCGCTATTATGTACATATGTTTTGCTGATCTAGAAAATCTGATCTTTTACTGTTGAAAATCTTTCCCGCTGACTAGCAAGTGCGCTGCTAGTGCTAGCACTGCTAATGCCATTTGCATCCATTCTTAGCTTCAGCCATGGTCACATTGACACAAGCCCCCGAATGGCTGTCCTGGGATATGCCTGCCAGTAAATGGCAGCTTATAACTTTTAGCTTACAGTTCAAAGCAAAATATCTGCCGAGATGACTCACATCTGAAAACACGTTAGGTGGGACACTCGTATGCCAAGGTACAACTGCATAAATGACAATTTAAAAAAATACCAACATTTTCTCTCTGGCAGGTGATGTAATCCATGACATCTCTAATCACAGTGAAAGTAACTTTGGTCTTGTAGGAGCCATTTTTGTTTTGTTTATGTTGAGTTCATTTGGTTTGTTATGGGGTTGTGGTGGAGTGTTGTTTTGATAACTGGTGTTTGTATGGAGGGCGTGGCGTATAAAGGTGTGGAAGCAATAGTGCATGGAATCACGCCCCCCCAACAATTCAACCTGCCATAGCATTTGCCATTCTGGACGTAATAATTCTTTTATTCATTCACAATGAAAAATAGGGCTGCACGGTGGATGACTGGGTGGCATGTTGGCCTCACAGTCGGGGGGTTCAGGGTTCAAATCTCCGTTGGGCATCTCTGTGTGGAGTTTGCGTGCGTGAGTTTTCTCCAGCTACTCCGTTTTCCTCCCACATTCCAAAAACATGCATGTTAGGTTCATTGGCGACTCTTAATTGTCCAGTAAGAGTATGAATGTGAAAGGTATTTCTGCTCTACGATTGACAGGCGACCAGTCCAGGGTGTACCCCGCCTCCCGCCCAAAGTCAGCTGGGATAGGCTCCAGCATACCCGCGGCCCTAATGAGGATAAGCGGCACAGAAAATGGATGGCTGGATGAATGGATGGACAATGAAAAATATATTAACTCCAACAAAACCACCTGTCTGGAAATTATCTTATTGGGGCGCAAGTTATTGCCTGGATTACCCGTACCCAGAAGCCTAGAACCCAAAGCGAGACTTTGTAGACTTTGTAGTTGCCACAGGTCTCTTTGCGAGAGCCATCTGTCAGGGCTATGAAGCTAAATTTACCAATCAAAATTCCCTTTTCTTTGTCCATTTTTGCTCGGCGTTTGTTGCCTCTTTATTTTTTTTAACTACGGTATGGGCCAAAGGTCAAACAAGACATGCGTGCAATAAAAATGCATTTTTAAAAATTGTGTTGAAAAATTGTTTTGAAAGTCCCAAAATAAATTAATCACACAATAAATGAAAATGAACTAGATAATTTTGCTGGCCTCATTTGCATGCCTCCAAACAGGCAGGAAGAGAGTTCACTCTGCATGTTGGTTTCAGCACCTTGGAGCATTTCTTCCATAGCTCAACGGCATGAACGGAGTGAGAGTGCAGAAGTATTTTTTGACACCCAGTCTGGTGTCTCATGTCCTTGTTCTTTTTTTCTGCCCGTGTAACATTAGTGACACCTCCTGACCAGTGCCTTTGTGTCTTCTGAATGACATATTTATATCATCTAATTATTTAGGCAAAAATACATACCGTGTGCTTACATACGCATATATTTTTAATAATAATATCATTCATATAGAATGTATAGTATTCAACCACAAAACGAAGTTGAAAAAAATCAAAAGCGCTAAGTGGCAATGGATTACTGTACACTTTTGGTCCCCTAAGGTGCTTGAGAAAACATCGGGTTTTTATGTTTTTAGTTTTTACTACAGCCTTGAGTTGACTGAGAGTTTATTTAAAAATAACCTTGTACTTTGCACTCATAAGCCAGCCTTACATATTATAAAAAATGTTTCACCTTTGATAGGATAATTATGTGGTTATGATGGGAGGTAATGGGACCAAATTGGGTCACAGTGTAGGCAGAAAAGAAAAAAAGAAATACTGAGCATGTTTCATAAAATTAGCATTACAATTGCCCAACATATTGACAATAAGTACACTTTCAGTCCTGTAAGGTACCTTTTTTAGTCCCAACCAGGTTGTGATGGTAGTGAATCTAGTGTACCTCGGTGCAGGGCTCCCTGTGATTGGTGCTAAGGGTCTCAGGTCTTTCCCAGCAGCGAGTGGACAGGTTGAGGATGGCTGTTGCTGCCATATGGGCAGCCTCGGCATCTTGACTGCAGTCGTACTCATTGGAGGGCAAAGTTGTCTTCGAAATGCCTCCTGATCCTGTCCGTGTTGGGGAGGAGGCCTTAGTGAAGGATTTGTCTGGGTGAGGTAGAGGTAGGGCAAAAGTTAGTTTTAACATCGCAACTTTCACACAGAAAAAAGCAAGCAACGTTCTCGTGAGAAGAACAGTGGCCTATAACCGTGGTTTGTACATCACAGCACATCATAGGTATCCCTAGATGGCATGTGAGAAGGATAAGGGTGGCATTAGAGCAATCTGATTGGATGCTTGCTAAATGCTTTAAATGATGTCAGTGTCACATGATGTTTTGCTGTTCTTGGAGCTTTGATGCAAAAAAAAAAAACCCAGTTGTGTTCTTTGTTTATAAGCAAATTGTGAGTTGCGAAATGTGGCTGGAAAAGATTTCAACATCCTGAAACCTCAGTATTCTCACAATAACCGCAGACAAGGTTAAAAAGAGAAATAACAGTAAGTAAAACTGAAAGATTTGTGGTGTTGTGACTGTGAGTCAACACAAACAGAGCACAAGCATGACGCATTCTCCCAATTCGGGACTTTGTAAGGAATGTTGGAACAGTCTAGTGGTGTTGGCTGACCAGTTACCAGTGTGTAAGTCTGCACCAGAGGTGTTTGTTGTCTCTTACTTTTGAAGGCTTTGGGTGATGTTTCTGAAGCGGTTGTTTTTGGAACCAGCATACGCTTTCCAAACACCTGAACGTCAAAGCTTGCATAGTCAAAAGACACCTTTGAGTATTTCTCCAACTCCTTGGCCAGGTTTGCGCGAGGTGTGGTTGTGACCGTGTTGGGCCTGTAGGTGCCATACTGGGGGATCTCCAGCTGTTTGACAAAACACATAGGCCTGGAGGAAATAGTGAAAACAAAAATAACTATCATTTTAGGTTAACATATTTTTTTACCGCCAGAACAACAAGAGGTCTTGATTGCAATGTTGTGCAAGTACCATCCAAAATGTAAAGTAATTAGGGATATTACAATACAGTGGATCCTCGCATATTTGCGCATCCACAGCTTAAAATCACAAATATTTGGCCGAAAATACTGCAATTTTTCTTCTCCAAAAATAGGCTGTTTTTTTTCCACAGAAAACACATTTTTACATGTTTATGTCTTTTTACTTTTACTTCACTGATAGTGTTTTTTCCTTAAGCTCTGACTTTTCGCACTTTGTTCTGCAGTCCTTGAATGCACCATTGTTGCTACGAGACGCCAAAGGAAAATCTTCGCACATTGTCAAGCATTACTTGCGAGTACATTTTATTATAGAAATAGGGGAGGGGATTGGGTTCTGGAGCTGAATCTGAATCTAAATGCAAGAAGAATGTCAATGTCAAGCTATCAGGATGGTTTGAAGGTGGAGGGGGAGAGACCTGGGCTATTTGCTCACCCCATGATTAAAATGCATTGTTACCTCCCTGACCTGAACCTGTGCGGTGTGTTGTTGCTGGACTTCTGTGCGAATCACAGTGTCCATAACAAACACCATGTTCGAACATAAGGATGTCCATAAGTGCACTTGGCACCAGGACACCCTAGGTCGCAGGTCTATGGTTTGACTTTGTGGTCGTATCATCAGACCTGCGTCCGCATGTTCTGGACACGCGGGTGAAGAGAGGGGCTGAGCTGTCAACTGACCACCACTTGGTGATGAGTTAGATTAGATGGCGGGAAAGGATGTCGGACAGACCTGGTAGACCCAAACGCGTAGTGAGGATGTGCTGGGACATCTGGCAGAGTCTCCCGTTCGTCGAGTCTTCAACTCTCATTTCCGGCAGAGCTTCGGCTGCATTCCGAGGGAGGACCGGGATATTGAGTCCGAATGGCCCGTATTCCGTGCCTCCATTGCTGAGGCAGCCAGTCGTAGTTGCGGCCGCAAGGTGGTCGGTGCCAGTTGCGGTGGCAAGCCCCGAACACGATGGTGGACACCGGGGGTTAGGGCTGCTGTCAAGCTGAAAAAGGAGTCCTATCAAGCATGGATGGCTTGCGGGACTCCCGAAGCAGCTGACAGGTACCGGCAGGCCAAGCGGCACGCGGCTTCGGCGGTGTTCGAGGCAAAAACTCGGGTGTGGGAGGAGTTCGGTGAGGCTATGGATCACGACTTTCGGTCAACCTCAAAGAGGTTCTGGCAAACCGTCCGACACCTCAGAAAGGGCAGCCCCCAGTTCACACCGTTTACAGTGCGGACGGGGGCTTGCTGACCTCAACTGATATAGTTGGTCGGTGGAAGGAATACTTTGAGGCCCTTCTCAATCCCACTGACATTCCTTTTGTAGAGGAAGCAGAGTCTGAGGATACGTACGTGGACAGTTCTATCACCATGGCTGAGGTTATTCGGGGTAGTTAAAACACTCCCCGATGGCAAGGCTCTGGGGGTAGACGAGTTCCGCCCTGAATTCCTCAAGGCTCTGGATGTTGGGGGACTGTGTTGGTTGACACGGCTCTACAACATTGCATGGAAGTCGGGGACAGTACCTCTGGACTGGCAGACCGGGGTGGTGGTCCCCATTTTTAAAAAGGGTGACCGGAGGGTGTGTTCCAACTATAGGGGGATCACACTCCTCAGCCTTCCTGGGAAAGTCTACTCCAGGGTGCTGGAGAGAAGGGTACGACCGTTAGTCGAACCTCGGTTAGAGGAGCTGCAATGTGGTTTTCGTCCCGGTCGCGGAACACTGGACCAGCTCTACACCCTTGCAAGGGTACTCGAGGGTATGTGGGAGTTTGCCCAACCAGTCTACATGTGCTTTGTAGACCTGGAAAAGGCATTCGACCGTGTCCCTCGTGGTGTCCTGTGGGGGGTGCTCCGGGAGTACGGGATTGATGGTCCGCTTCTACGTGCCATTCGGTCCTTGTACAATCGAAGCAGGAGCCTGGTTCGCATTGCCAGCAGTAAGTCGAGCTTGTTTCCGGTGAACGTTGGCCTCCGCCAAGGCTGCCCTTTGTCACCGATTCTGTTCATAATCTTCATGGACAGAATTTCTAGGCGCAGTCAAGGTGTTGAGGGAGTCCAGCTTGGTGACCTTAGGATCTCGTCTCTGCTATTTGCAGACGATGTGGTCCTTATGGCCTCATCAGGCTGTGACCTTCAGCGTTTACTGGAGCGGTTTGCAGCTGAGTGTGAAGCTTCTGGGATGAGACTCAGCACCTCCAAATCCGAGGCCATGGTTCTCAGTCGGAAACGGGTGGACTGTACCCTCCGGGTTGGGAGTGAGGTCTTGCCTCAGGTGGAGGAGTTCAAGTATCTCGGGTTCTTGTTCACGAGTGAGGGAAGGTTGGAGCGTGAGATCGACAGACGGATCGGTGCAGCATCTGCAGTAATGCGGTCGCTGTACCGGACCGTCGTGGTGAAGAGAGAGCTGAGCCGGAAGGCAAAGCTCTCTGTTTACCGATCGATCTACGTTCCCACCTTCACCTATGGTCATGAGTTATGGGTCATGACCGAAAGAATGAGATCGCGGATACAAGCGGCGGAAATGAGTTTCCTCCGTAGGGTGGCTGGACTCACCCTAAGAGATAGGGTGAGGAGCTCGGCCATCCGGGAGGAGCTCAGAGTAGAGCCGCTGCTCCTTCACATCGAGAGGAGCCAAGTGAGGTGGCTCGGGCATCTCATTCAGATGCCTCCCTGGTGAGGTGTTTCGGGCACGCCCAGTCGGGAGAAGGCCCCGGGGAAGACCTAGGACACGCTGGAGGGACTATGTCTCACAGCTGGCCTGGGAACGCCTTGGTGTCCTCCCGGTGGAGCTGGAAGAGGTCGCCGG
Source organism: Oostethus manadensis (assembly GCA_024372805.1). Classification (NCBI taxonomy): domain Eukaryota; kingdom Metazoa; phylum Chordata; class Actinopteri; order Syngnathiformes; family Syngnathidae; genus Oostethus; species Oostethus manadensis. The sequence continues at coordinate 2,866,069 of QODF01000033.1, read as the reverse complement.
AGACCGGGAAGTCTGGACTTCCCTACTGAAACTGCTGCCCCCGCGACCCGGATAAGCGGAAGAAAATGGAATGGAACGTTATTTGTGTTACCTAGAATATAATAGGTATAATAATACTTAAAAGGTATTGTATTAATGTGACAAATAGCAATAGTTACCGTATTACTAAACTCTACCTTTGTAAAATTTTGCTTACCTGAGCACCCTGTCAGAGTTGGACGTGGGTTCGCTGACTGGAGCCTGTAAATGGACCTGCTTATCCTGGTTCTTGTTCAGCTTAGCTGCTGCAGCGATGGGGCAACCGGACAAACTGGCAAGATTGATGAATTGAAATGTTTAGATTAAACACAATATTAAAACATTGAAAAAAAGGAAACGATAGTTACAAAATATTAATTATTGATATTGTTGCTGACCATATCTATAAACTGATATTTATTTTCACCCAAAACAGAAAAATATTAGTTTTTTTCTGGATGAAATAAAATATAGTCACAGTCAAGTGTGGGGTGCTTGGGTTGGGCACTCCGTTTCACGGAACAATACGGTACAGGGCTAGTTTGTTTAAGTGCAATACTGTACAAAAACCAAGGCAACATTTTGGCAGATGTTTCTAACAAAAACCCAATCTTACAAAAACTGGGGAGTGCAAAAACTGAGCTCTGACTGTACGTACAGTACAATGCACTACAATATTCCCCAAACTCCGGATGGGTGGAAAGCCAGGATTAGTTCTTTTTTTGTTTTGTTTTTTTACTTTTCTTGACATTTAATCTGTGATGTTATGCACACTTACACACAAATTACCCCTCCACTATGTTTTATGGAAATGATTCAACTGGCTTTGCATAACAACACAAACACGCACAATGAACAAATGCAATAATGTGCTTGTATGACTGGACAATAAGTGTTATTCAAATGAGGTTAGATTGGCTGACATTATATTCAGCACTTTCTTTATTGAGCCTAACATCCCATGTTTTTTTTATTTTAACAGTGACTCCTGTATATTAATTATCTTCTACAAACGACACAAAAAGCCTGCATGGCTCAACCACAGTCTGAACATATAAGTGCACGCTCGTACGTTATGGAATCACAGGAGAGTCAAAATTAAAAGGAAATACATGTGGAAATACAAAGAGAATCAATAATACAAAAAATATATGAATGTAGTCATATTCTTGTTCCTTTTTGTCATTGGTTTTCTATATTGTCTTTGTTTTTACCATTTTGTCTTTGTCCTTCATTTGCTTTTTCTCCTTGCATTTACCGGATGGCTCAAGCTAGCGAGTAAAAGCAAAGGCAATACAATGACCCGCTCGGCTGTGGGTGGGTCATCAGGTATGTGCATGGTGGCGTGATAGTGACATTACTTCCTGTCGATTACATTATTTACGGTCACCTGTGCTAAGAGTTACTTTTAAAAATAGTTACATTTAAGAGTTACAAATAAAAAGTAAGTAAGTAACTTACTTACTTACTTACTTACTTAAACATAGTTACTACATAGTCACTGCAAGCAGGAATCGTGTGATCAGGTATTGACTAGTCACCCTGGCAGAAGGACCCGCGTGTCATTGTATTGCCTTTGCTTTTACTCGCTAACTTGAACCATCCGGTAAATGCAATGAGAAAAAGCAAATAGAAAAGACAAAGGCAAAACAGGAAAACCGACGAGAAAATGGAAAAAAGCCTAGACAAAATAATATGACTACATTTGTATATTTTAAAAATATTTATTCTCTTTATATTTCCACGTGTATTTCCTTTTTTAATTTTGGCACTCCCGTGATTCCATCGTAGGTGAGTGTCCGGTATTAACCTGCGGTGTGTGTTGCGGTTACTGTTGACATGGCCTTGGCCTGTGCAGCCAGGTGTGGGGCACTTCAAGACGTTTTCATACATGGCCAGGACTATAGACACAGCAGATATGAATCGGTCAGTCAGTTTAGATCGCTGTAAACAGTCTGACATCGTTAAAGGCAATACAGTAGTAACACACTGCAGTCAGTAGTGAAAGAACTAGCAGAGAAAAAGTTAGTAGTATTAGTTGCAGTAATAGTAGTACTTTTAATAGCGATACCATGATTGCTAAAGTTACTAAAGGCAATAGAAAGGAAATAGTTGAAACAAAATGTCACCAACTCGGAAAGTTCCTGCAGAAAAACCTGTTAAAACAACAGTATAGTGTTTGGTTTATCCAAAGTGGAACTTAATTTACAGTGAACTATACATTTGGAGGACTTATAACAGAACAATTGTATGCTTTTATGTCCTTACCCTCTGGAGGGATTCTATCCTTGTGAGGACATCCGGATAGACTGCGGTGGTGAGGGTACAGTCCGGTCACGTGACCTGTCCCATCACATCCAGGGGTTGGACACTTGACTTCCTTTTTGTCTAACCAGAAAAGGGACGGGCTGATTAGGAGTCGTTGTTATTGGACATCAGCCATACAGAAAGACCTCATACCTATACAAGATCTCTCTCTCTTTTTGACAATATACTGTAGTTATACAATTAATAGACGCTTCCTATTTGACTAAATATGTATCACTTCCAGGTTAGTTTACAGCAAACTATCACTGGGCAGTCCTATTAAGTCATTCACATGACAAGCTGGTCCAGAATGATGCTGCACGAGTGTCGACGAGAGCTTAGATTAGAGACCCTGCTGCTATTAAAAGTGAAGATTTCTCTTCAGTTCTGCCCTTCTGCCTCGGAAAGGAGAATAACACAGAGTAGCGCAGTAGAAGTTATACTTGAATTGTATTACCAAACATCAGATGAATGTGTCCTGCTTACAGTACATGGAAATAAAATGAGAGACTACCTTTGCTGTAATGAGCACTGCGTCGGAGCACAGCGTCGGAGCTTTTGCTGGGGCTGTTGTACGGGTGGTAGTCTTGGGAGCTCTGAGCCTCCTGACCCTCCTGCCCCTCGCCAGCTTTCAAGGCAATGGCTTGCTCCAGCAGCCCTAGGTTGCCTCGAGTCATATCCCAGTTCTCCGAATCATCGGTGATCCCTGAGCCGTCTGAGATGCCGTCATGTTCCTCTCCGTCCTCGTCTTCTTCCTCATCGTCCTCCTCTTCAGAGCGCACCTCGATGACCACTGTCGTCGGGGACACTTTGCTGGAGCAATGGTCTTCGACTTCCTCCTCCTCCTCCTCCTCCTCCTCCTCCACCTCTTCCACTTTGCTCACTTCCTCCTCCTCTTCCTCCTTCTGCCTCTTTGCGTCTTCTCTTTGCTGTGGTGCTTCATACGTGTCTTCTTCAGTCATGGGAGTGCAGACCTTTTCCTCATCAAGAGATTCCTGAGATTCTTGACTGCGTGGACTCATAGAGTAAGGAGTATCAACCTCTTGTTGGATCCTCTCCTCTTCTTCATCCTCCTCCTCAGGCTCCTCCTCTTTTGGTTCCCTCTTTCTCTGCTCCTCTGCCAACTCGTTGACCTGGTGATGATTGTAATGTCCAGTGGAGTACTGGTGATCTGAGATTTCCTGGCTTAGTGTCTGTCTTCCTACTGACCTGTCATCAACAAACCTATGTTCTTCTTCAATCTGCTCTTCTCCTTCCTCCTCCTCCTCCTCCTCCTCCTCGTCTTTTCCATGTTCCACCTCGGTTTTCTCAAAGTCACTTTGAGGGTGCTCTGTCGCCTCCTTATCTTGGATTATTTCTGGCCTGGTATCTGTTTGCTCTTGATTTTCATCAGTCAGTTGTTCTGCTCTTGCCAAATCCTCATCCTTAACAGTTTCTTCAGTCACAGTTTCATTCTGAGTCTCCACTGTGATGGTGTCGTCTTTAGTTGTGGCACAAACAACAGTTTCTGCAACAACATTGTCTCCTTTCATCAGTGCGGCGCAGCTGTCTGTGAATCAAAAGTAGTGTCGTTTTGGGTTTTCTGTTTGTTCCAAATATGATAACTTGTTTTATGGATAAATGGGACTGTTTAAAATGTGTAACTTACTTTGTATTGATTCTGGTCTACTGTTTGCTTTACTTTTCTCTTTCTCTTTGAGGTCTTCCTCTTCTTTTTCCTCTTTCTGCTCATTCTCGTCCTCGTCTATGTCGTTATGTATTGTGAAGCCGCCTTCTTCTTCTTCTTCTTCTTCCATTACAGCAGACTGTCCCTTCTTCTTGGGGGCAGACTGGTTCTCCTCAGCCTCGGCCTCCTCCAGCTTTCTCTTCTTAATAATTGGACATCCCAGTGCACTAAAAATAGCAAGGTAGTACTTATTCTATTTGTTCTTTTTCTATGCCACTTGTGAGCTGGAGCCTTCACCAGCTGACTTCATACTGACATGCACAGTTTAGAGCATCCAGTTAATGATTATGAGATGTGAGAGGAAGAAAAGCATAGCCAGGACATGCAAACTCAAAACAACAATGTCCCAGATTCTAACCCAGACTACCTGATTTTGAAATAGATGCGCTAACGACTACGCCTGCCATATGTACCTAAGAGCACTGCATATGTTACTGCTGCTTAATAACTCCATAACAACGCCTACCTTCTATGCCTTGAGTATCTTCCACTGACATGCCCTTTGCCATCACATCCAGGGATGGGACAACTGCTACTGACAACAAAACCACGAGATATCACCATCATTTATTCCCAAAATGGCAGTAATGAATCTGTGGAGGGAAAAAAATCACTTACCTCAGCTCATGCTTCATGTCATGTCCGGAGGTTTCTGACAAAACTGCAAATAAAGTGGCAGGATGTTTACTGTATACACAATTAATTAAACTCATACTAGAAAAAAAAGACAAACAATATTACAGTATGTAAAGTTCGGTTTACTTTTGGCCATGTTTTCAGCACTGCCTGTATCAAATACAACCATCCATCTTCTACACTACTGGTCTTCACTAAGTTTGTAAGTTTGCTGGCGCCTATCCTAGCTCTCATTGGCCGAGAGACGGGGTAGACCCTCGACTGGTCGATCCAGGTATTCACCAAACCTGACCCCGCTTAGCTCGGAATACCACCAAATCAGCTTCTTTTATACAGCCATTCCCAAAATCTGCCGGATAGATTAGATTCAGCACAATGTTCTGGGTGGAGTGATTGTAGTTTACAGAACAGACAAGTTAGTTACACACAATACTGTCCAAAACCCCAGGCAAACTTTTGTTTTTGGCAAAAACCGAATCGTACCACAACTAGGCCATCCAAAAACGCGAGGTTTGACTCTATTTTTGCGCTGGGAGCTGCAATAACCTAATCAATCAGGGTGTGGAATTAGGCACCGCAGGGGTATATATCAGAGGCCTGGTTGGTATGAAATCTATTTACATTGGTCCAGGTCAGTTTGCTTCCTGAAAACTGCCAAAGGACCTATGAGAAACAGGGGCACTGACTCCTCAACTCTCTTTTAGTCCAAGCACTGCTAAAGTATAAGAGACATACATTAAAATAAATGAGAACTGTGTAATTTCTTTATTAATATCTGATTATGGCCTTTAATGGTCACCACTGCTCTCATTGTGGATACTGGTGCATACTGACCTCGAATGCCTTTGGAGCGGGTTCGAGTTCGTGTCTCTGTAGTGTCTTGACTCATCTGAAAGATAGATACACATCCGTTTACAAGGGCTTTAACATACGCAAATGTGTGCAATGTCAATCGATATATGCTACGCTATATGAAATAAATATGGACGCCTTAGCTAGTATTAGAGTTGACAGAGCAAAGTACAGTAATATCTAATACTATATGTAATTAACAAGAAATACATTTTATTTTTACAATATGCAGAGGGGCCGCACGGTGGCTGAGTGGTTAGCACATGGGCCACAGAGTCAGAAGATCTGGAAGACCTGGGTTCAAATCTCCGTCTGTGTGGAGTTTGCATGTTCTCCCCGTGCGTGTGTGGGTTTTCTCCGGGTACTCCGGTTTCCTCCCACATTCCAAAAACATGCATGTTAGGTTAATTGGCCACTCTAAATTGTCCATCGGTGTGAATGTTTGTTTGTCTGTATGTGCCCTGCCTGTGTGTACCCCGCCCAAAGTCTGCTGGTATAGGCTCCAGCATCCCCATGACCCTAATGACGATAAGCGGTACAGAAAATGAATGAATGAATATGCAGAGGGCCACTAAAACAGGCTGACAATGGCCCCAGGGCCGTACTTTGGGCACCCCTGCCCTAATACTATGCCCCCTTGTGGTTGTCAGCAGAACAGAAGCTATGCAATTGGTCACTATGGAAGTTTCAGGTGATGCAATGGCATGGTTTCTTTTCACTTACATTTGGGTTTCAGTATTTTTGCGGGAAAAGTCACATTTTGAAGAACTGAAAAGCGTTTTGGTTGAAAAACTTAAAAGGTGCCAAACATTCTGAACAATAATAGTTCTTTGAATAAGTTTGATTCTGATTGTGCACCGGTGAAACAAGCGGAAAAAACCCAAATACATTTTTATTCGAACCTAATGAGGAGAAAGTTTGAATGGGCTAGCATTCATTCGTACTCCCGACGGGACATTTTTAATAAGAGACGTAAGAGGTTGGTCTGAACTCAGATAGCACCTGTCCTGGTTTTAAATGCCGGCTGGAGTCCGATTTTCATGAAGACAAGAACATGTTTTGGCGTGAGTGACACTACCAATATGACATTGGCCTACAACAAAGGTTTGTTTGATGACGGGCCAAAACGGGGCCTGCTTCGAAGGTTGCTCATATGCCGGGGGAAAAAGAGGCGTTCCGTGATGTACTATTTACTCGAATGGGTTTTGGCACGCAGTCGCCATTGTTGCCGCTGCTATAACCATCGGCAGTAATAATAAATATCATTTGAAAACTGGGGGACCTGGCGTAAAAAAGAACCCAAAACCGGGTCGCCCCCGCTTGGCGTAAGAACACCACAAAAGCCGAAACGAGCCTTTAGAAACACAAATAAGTATTCGCTTCATGCCTCGCCTTTGTCAGACAGAAATAAAGCCTTACCTTAGGTTCAGACTAATGCCCTCCCCTCCCCCTCCTCGTCGACATCTCCACACACCAACGTTGAATGGAGCCTTCGAGCTTGTTCTTAAAACTTGGCCTTCATCTCTGCCCACCCCCGCGTGGATTGACCGCAGCGCTTGGGCCAAGTCAACACCTCTGACCGAGAACACTTGATGGACAGTTCGACTTCAACCTTCAGTACCATGGACAGAAGCCTGGTCGCTCTATTGCACCCTATAGGTACTCGACGGAACTGCAGGAAAAACACGTTCTAACGAAATTTAAAGGGCACAATGGCTAAAATGTATGTGCTAATTTCAAAATCATATTTTCTGTTTGTGGTGCTTAATCACTTTTCTAGTATATATTATGCCTATCCGTGTGATAGTAGATGACGTTACATTACTGAACATTGCTGGGAATGGTCCAAATGCCCGGATGTGTTGGAACTCCGCCCGTTTTCTCCTAGCCTAATGGAACACACGCCAATATTTTCAGTCCGTGTAGGAACAACGCATTAAAATATTGGTTCCATGACCAACGGAGTTAAAGCTCTTTCAAATTTGAGTTAATATGCCATACAACAAGACTATTGTTGGGATAAATTCACACATATAATGCATTTGTATACCTGCAAATCTCTTATTATGAAGCCAAAACGTCAAAAGGTGTTAATTTTTGCCTGAATGAAATAAGTAGGTTTAAGGTTGTGGCAATGATGACCCCTTTTAAGCTACATATGCCATGGGCATCCAAAGTGTGGGCTGCACTTTGTTTTTTTATTTGATTGTAGCACACTGTATAAATAAACAAAAAAAAAAGCAAAAAATGAATAAAAAGGCTCAATGTAAAGAGAATATATAATTTTTGCTTAGGCCATTTTATAACAAAAATATATGTATGTTGTTCAACATGTATAATTTTAATAGAGGAAATACAAAAAGACAAAAGTATCAAAAAAAATAATATAAAAAAAAAAAGCAAAACGTTTCCAAATGCATTTAAAAATCAAAGAGTACCTTTAACATGGACTTGAGACCAACACCTACATCAGTCAGCCTGTTGGACAAACATGCTGTAAATAGACTAGGTAGCTATCCATCCATTACTTGATGAGATATTTACAATATATGCACTTATTTTCAATGTATTTTGAAAGTACACAGTTTGAATAAAATATAATAGCACATTGTGGCTGATAACCAAATTTACAAACATTTGGGAAACATTTGTTCAAATATTGCTGCTTCTTCAGAAGCCTCCATTTCATCTTAGCAAAAACCACTGTCTCAATGATCTGTGTGCAGTCCCCAGACTGATATTAATTGTCCGCCCGCTATTGTGTTCTGCTTTGTACACATCACAGGATTAGACGATAGAAGACCCAGCAGGCAAAAACAACCCAGTGGCTGGCCCAGTTAAGATCCGACCACCGCTGAACAGTGTGGATGGCTGCATAACCCTGCAAAACAGGTGCAAACAAGACTTTATAGTATACACATTTGCTTTTAGAGACAGTGAACTGGCCATAATTTCATAAATCACTAAACACATCACTAAAAGTGCACTACAGACACAATGAAGCGTGGTGGTGACATCTTGCAATGTTTGGTATGTTTTTTCCAGGGTTATCAAGTCAAATGTATACTTTTACTATAAAAGTGAAATAGAGACACTATAGAATAAAGTAACTGCTATGCCTTAACCACTGCCTTTGTGCAATCCTTACCTCTTCCACTTCTTCTTCAATACCTGGATCAAACATGGAGCCCAAGTAGGTGAGGTGGAAGATAGCCAAGAAAGTGAAACACAGGTTCAGGAGCATCACCCAATACTCCTGCAAACCAAAGCAACAAAAAGCAGGATGAAACTAAAACTACATTAACACTATAGCCAGACATATGACGTGGATGGAAGAGTGGAAATGGGAATAAATACTTGAATAATTCTATGTACACTGCATCCAAAGGGCACAAATATTGGCAGCGTAGTTTTGCCCCAACCACTGCTTGCTGTCAGCACTATAATAATCTGACTTCTTTACTGGCTTTTTCCATGTACAGTTTATTGAATACCAGGTCTCTCTAAAAAATGGTGTATCTGGTTTGTGTATATACTGACTGTTAATAAACTGAGCTGAGCCAATAAAGCGGATTCAAATAAATGTAAAGATTGAAATTGTTTTAGTGGTTGAGTAAACGTAGCTGTACCTTCTTATGTCGGTGGCCGCACTCAGAGGGGCAGGGTCTGGACAGGACACAAGCACTGAAGATAGCAGCAAGTCGCTTTCGCAAAACTGAGATGAAAGGGGGCAAAAAAGAGATTTCTATATACCGTCGTCCCTCGTTTATCGGGGTTTAATTGGTTGCAGACACAACAAATAAAAAGCTAATTTCCAAAAAGTAGAATTCAATATTAATAAAACTGAATATTTTTGTAGTTATAGCATATAAAACCTGTTTATGACTTTCTAAATGTGTGTTTTTTGCCATTATAAGAACCTTTTAGACATTAAATAAAAACCCTATAGTGACCTTTACACTCATTCTTTGTTTGCGCCACACTGCGCAGGCTATGGGATCACTGCAGGGACACAAGAGATTGCCACTGCTCATAGAATTTAGCAAACTAATCAGCTAAATTTTTCAGCTCAAATTAATTTCTTAACTTAAAGTGTTTGAATTGCAATTGGGAAGAATGGCAAAGAAACCACTTCCACATGGAACGAGAGGAGAACTTTTTTTTTCACTATTATGTCAGACATGCAATGGCTGACTCCATACAGTGTTAAGTTAAGGTTTATCTCTCATCCATATAACATTACGGACAACTAGTAACCAGAATGTTAGTTATGACTTGTCTTATAATATTTTTTCACTAATAATACGCCATTGTCAACCATGCACCAGTGATCATTAATTATGTTTTGAAAAAACGCAAAAAATCGAGGGAGGGATGTTTGAACCACATTGTAGCAAGAGACGACTGGATTTTGGATCTGTTCATGTACTTGCATGTTGAATCCTGTATTACATGTTGACTCACCAACTGCTGTATGTGACGTGTGGCTGGCCACCCTTCTTACATTTAGGAATGTTCACATTAACCACATCACATAGAAACTTACGTCAAAGAGTCTTCAGTATTTGAGCGATAATAAAGTCTAATTTATTTGGTGGTACTTATTTCTAACAGGGGTCCTTGCAGGACTATAACAATATAATGTACAAGCAAAATGACAATTCCTACCATGTTCAACATATGTGATGAAACCTAAAGAGAGCAGCACAGCTCCAAGGTGGAAACTCAAACCCTAAAAACAACAAAGTATGAGTTAACATTTCCATCAATGGTAATGTTAACATTACCAGTTGATTTTGGACATACGTAACAAGTTACATTTAGGAACCACACGTTACGTTTATAGTACAACAACTCAACACATGCAAAAAGGAGCGGAACAAAGCTTATCTTATTAGATTCTACTGCTTTTTTTCCCCCCATGTCTCAGCAATTAGTTCACTCCCTGTGTTTTACATGTTAAATAACTGATCAATATTGCTATAGCATAATAACCAATATATGGTAAATTGCATTTGAAATATTGTTAAGCAGAGTTACTGTCATCATTATCCAACCTTCACTGTAAGTTCTATTTAAATTCTAGTTGATTGTAATAGACCAACAAATACTATTTAGAATATTGAGCTGTATTGTATTGTATCCAACTGATTGGAGGTACATTTTGAAGAAACAGTGTTACCTCTGTTTTTATATGCACAGGTTTCTGCAAGATTTGATTTTTGCCAATTACTGCCAAAAAATGTCCAATTCACTGCATAGTCACCATGGAAAACGGCTAGTGGTTCTTTTAGAGTCAGGACACTACAGACAGATCACGACCAGATAATCCTGTAAATCATCTTTATAATGGGTGTTGGTGGTTTATTTGTTTATAGGACATGCACAGAACAATTAACAACTGTGTATCCGTCTCCTTACTTCTTCCCAAAAGCACAAGCAATATTGGATCAGGATATGATTGAGCAGTCTGTGCTTGTTCTCTTGAGTACGGATGCAAAATAATCCAGTATGGGTCCAAGAAAACGTGCAAGGGCAAAAGTGTCCGTCTCATTCATCATTTGTATGTATCTCATAGTTTTCCTCACGTAAAACAAAAATTATTCTCTTCTATTCTATTAATTGGATTTGCATTATTTCTTGTGGGAAAAATTGCTTCCGTTTTAGTAGGACTTTCTGGATTAGTAGGGATTCATGATAAAAACTAAGATTCCACTGTAAATGTCATTTACAAAGGGGGTTGAATAATATCAAGTTATTTAAAGTGTACTACACTCACATGAAGTAAAGCACTGGCCGTGTATGTGACAAGGACGGCGGGAAAAGTCCCCAGCTTCATGGCATTTTTGAAGACATCTGAAGGAAGGAAAGAAATATCAAAAAACCTATTCTGTGTATGTTTGAAAGGTTTGACCTAATTGTTCATGTTTATTGTTGGTTAACTCTCCAGCGTCACAAGGCACAGTGTGTATCACCTGATTAATATAAAATCCTTTCTGGAAAACTAGTTACAACAAGTAATGTATGGGTGGCGTAATCCCTAAGCACCTGTCAACACTGTGTCAGAGTAGGAGACTTACAGGTTTTAAGCCAGTGTGACATGGGAATGTTCCAGGAAGTCACCACTTCAACCATGGATCGAGGCATTTCCACTTTCAGAGGTTTGACCACTTCCATTTCCCTGCACAATTAGCCCACAAAAAGAAATATATGAGAAACTGGAATATTATTTCCAAGATAGCACACAAAAACCGGAACAAAACTTTGGTGAAAACCACATTCTAAGAAAACCAAGGCGTTTAAAAACTAAGGTTTGAGTGTACTTTACAATTTGAAAATTCATGTATTACTGTGGTTTCCAGGGACAAACAAAACATCCATCCATCCATCTTCTTCCGCTTATCTGAGGTCGGGGTGTGGGGGCAGCAACCTAAGCAGGGAAGCCCAGACGTCCAACTCCCCGGCCACTTTGTCTAGCTCTTCCCAGCAGATGCCGAAGCACTCCCAGGCCAGCTGAAAGACATAGTCTCTCCAACGTGTCCTGGGTCTTCCCAAAGGCCTCAAACCCGTTGGACGTGCCCTGAACACCTCCCCAGGATTCGGTGACAACCCAAAGCTCATGACCATAGGTGAGTGTAGGAACGTAGATCGACCGGTAAATTGAGAGCTTTGTCTTTTGGCTCAGCTCTCTTTTCACCGCGACAGACCGGTGCAGAGTCTGCATCACTGCAGACGCTGCACGAATCCGCCTGTCCATCTCACGTTCCATCCTTCCCTCACTCGTGAACAAGACCCCGAGGTACTTAAACTCCTCCACTTCAGGCAGTACCTCCACCCCGACCCGGAGATGGCACTCCACCCTTTCCCGGGCGAGAACCATGGACTCGGACTTGGAGGTGCTGAGTCTCATCCCAGCTGCTTCACACTCAGCTGCGAACCGATCTAGTGAGAGTTGAAGGTCACTGCTCGATGAAGCCATCAGGACCACATCATCTGCAAAAAGCAGAGATCGAATCCTGCGGCCACCAAACTAAAACCCCTCAACGCCCTAGGTGCGCCTAGAAATCCTGTCCATGAAAGTAGTGAACAGAATCGGTGACAAAGGGCAGCCCTGGCGGAGTCCAACCCTCACTGGAAACTGGTGCGACTTATTGCCGGCAACGCGAAACAAACTCTGACACCAGTCATACAGGGAACGAACCGCCTGGTGGTCCGATACCGCCATATTCCCGGAGCACTCCCCACAGTATTCCCCGAGGAATGCCTTCTCCAAGTCCACAAAACACACGTAGACTGGTTGGGCAAACTACCATGCACCCTCAAGGACCCTGACGAGAGTATAGAGCTGGTCCACAGTCCAACGATCAGGACGAAAACCATACTGCTCCTCTTGAATCCGAGATTCGACTATTCGCCGGATCCTCCTCTCCAGAACCTCTAGAAGACCTTACCAGGAAGGCTGAGGAGTGTGATCCCACGATAGTTAAAACACACCCTCCGGTCCCCCTTCTTAAAAAGCGGGACCACCACCCCGGTCTGCCAGTCCAGGGGCACCGACCCCGATGTCCACGCAATAATAATAATAATAATGCCTTACACTTGTTATGCGCTTTACAAAGCCTCTCAAAGCACTGAGGTCATTATTCATTCACTCCACACTTGGTGATGGTAAGCCACTTTTGTAGCCACAGCTGCCCTGGGGCAGACTGACGGAAGCGAGGCTGCCAATGTGCGCCATCGGCCCCTCCGACCACCACCGATACTCACACACACACCACTTTCATACTAGGCAATGTGGGTGAAGTGCCTTGCCTAAGGACATAAGGAAAGTTTATTTCCTCCCACTGTGGCACCTGGTGTTCCTCTGAGGTCTCCCATCCAAGTAATGACCAGGCCCTGCCCTGCTTAGCTTCTGAGATCTGACGGGATCAGGCTTTGACAGGCAGGTTTGGCCATGCAATGCTGCAAAGTCGTGTCAAAAAGACACGCCGACAGCATCCAGGGCCTTAAGGAACTCCGGGCGGATCTCATCCACCCCCGGGCCCTGTCACCAAGGAGCTTTTTGACCACCTCGGTGACCTCAGCCCCAGAGATAGGCAAACCCGCCTCAGAGTCCCCAGGCAATGCTTCCATGTTTGAAGGCGTGTCGATGGGATTGAGGAGGTCTTCAAAGTATTCCCTCCACCGGTCCACAACATCTCGAGTCGAGTTCAGCAGCACACCGTCCCCACCATTCACGGTGTTGACTGTGCACTGCTTCCCCCTCCTGAGACGGCGGATGGTGATCCAGAATCTCTTTGAAGCCATCCAGAAGTCGTTTTCCATGGCCTCCCTCAACGCCTCCTATGTCCGGGTTTTTGCCTTTGCGACCGCCAGAGCTACAGACCGCTTTGCCTTCCGGTACCTGTCAGCTTCCTCCAGAGTTCCATGGTCCAAGACGGCCTGATAGGACTCTTTCTTCAGCTTGACGGCATCCCTCACCACTGGTGTCCAACAACGGGTTCTGGGATTACCGCCATGACAGGCATCGACCACCTTAAGGCCACAGCTCCGGTCAGCCGCATCGACAATGGAGGCACGAAACATCGCCCACTCGGACTCAATGTCCGCTGCCTCCTTCGGAACTTGGTCAAAGCTCTCCCGCAGGTGGGAGTTGAAAGTCCTTCTAACAGGGGAGTCTTCCAGACGTTCCCAGCAGACCCAATGCCCAGACAATGCGTTTGGGTCTGCCAGGTCTGACCGGCATCCTCCCCCACCATCGGAACCAACTCACCACCAGGTGGTGATCAGTTGACAGGTCCGCCCCTCACCTCACCCGAGTGTCAAAAACATGTGAACGCAAGTCCGACGACACAACCACAAAGTCAATCATCAAACTCCGGCCCAGGGTGTCCTAGTGCATATGTGGACACCCTTATGCTTGAACATGGTGTTCGTTATAGACAATCCGTGTCGAGCACAGAAGTCCAACAAGAAGACACCACTCAGGTTAAGATCAGGGGGGCCGTTCCTCCCAATCACACCTCTCCAAGTCTCACTGTCGTTGCCAACTTGAGCGTTGAAGTCATCCAGCAGAACAAAGGAATCCCCCAAGGGAGCACTCTCTAGTACTTCCTCTAAGGACTCCAAAAAGGGCGGGTATTCTGAACTGCTGTTTGGCGCATAAGCGCAAACAACAGTCAGGACACGTCCCCCCACCCAAAGGCGTAGGGAAACTACCCTCTGGTTTGCCGTGTTAAACTCCAATGTGCAGGCTTGGAGCCGGGGGGCAACAAGAATTGCCACTCCTGCCCGTCGCCTCTCATTGCCGGCAACACCAGAGTGAAATGAAGTCCAGCCCCTCTCGAGAGGACTGGTTCCAGAGCCCTTGCTGTGCCTTGAGGTGAGTCCGACTATATCTAGCCGGAATTTCCCCACCTCACGCACCAGATCAGGCTCCTTGCCCGCCAGAGAGGTGACATTCCACGTACCGACACCTAGCTTCTGTAGCCGAGGATCGGACCGCCAAGGCCTCTGCCTCTGGCCGCCACCCATCTCTCTTTGCACCCGACCCCTTTGGCCCTCCCACGAGTGGTGAGCTCATGGTAGGGGGGGACCCACGTTACCATTTCAAGGTGTGCCCGACCGGACCCCATGGGTGCAGGCTCGGCCACCAGACGCCCGCCATCGTGCCCCGCCTCCAGGCCTGGCTCCAGAGGGGGACCCTGGTGACCCGCGTCCGGGCGAGAGAAAACGAAGTCCATTGTTATTGTGCATCATTGGGGTCTATTGAGCCACTCTTTGTCTGGTCCCTTCCCTAGGACCTGTTGGTCATGGGTGACCCTACCAGGGGCATTACAGCCCCCGACAACTTAGCTCCTAGGATCATTGAAGCCCGCAAACTCCTCCACCACGATAAGGTGGTGACTCAGGGAGGAGACAAACAAAACAGCCCAGGTAAAATTCTACTTGTAGATCTGACGTTTTCAAATACTCTATCTGGTTCAGGCTGAGAACCCAAATAACCTAAAGCTGACTAGCTCCGTAAACATTCACCCGTCCCTGGATGAACTCACCATTGGATGTTGTCTTTTTCCTCAATATGGCTGGCTCCAGCCAACATGCTACTGCTTTCACTCAAGTGGCCCACAAAGTAGTTACTGAAGTGAAAAGACAATGCATTCTCATAGGCACGAAGCCACCTACAAAACAGCCCAAGAAAACAAATGAAACCATCAATATTTTAACTCTGATGCAGAAACTGGGTCACATCCCTTTAATTTCACATTTAGTGACATATACTTTTGACAAAAGCCCTTACTTGTTTGTGAAGGCATTTCCATGAATGGGTATGAAGAAGAGGAAAAGGTAAGGAGCAATGCAAGAGGACACCAGCAGGCAAATCTGACTCTTAAGCAGGCTGAGAGAGGAACGCCATAGCCATAACCAGCTCTGAGAAGCAAAAAAGGTATCAACACCTTGTCAACACAACAAAGAATAGTCTTCACACACAACAAATATCACAAAACTTTTCTCACCAGTCTCCTGCCCGCAACAGCAGCCTTGTAAGTTGAAAAACTGATCCAGGGGCCAAAGACTACGTTTCCCACAAAGAGAACATAGCCCAGGAACTCCGTTGGTGGGGGCATAACGGAAACTGCTCCTCTGTCCAGGTCAAAGGCCAGAGAAATGGCTTTCATCGCCACCACCATCTGACTGCCTCTCAAGCACACACAAACACAAAAGCACACATTTCTGTCAGGATGGTTTACAGCTTGACTGGATCGGTGGACTTCACAATAAATTCATATAATTAAGAAAATGACCATGCTTATTTATACATTGCAAAGAAAGTCTACTTTTAATAGGTTTTCCGAGAAAAAAAATTCAGATTAAATTTGAACTCTAAAAATACCGCAGGTTTGTGCATGACAAAACAAACTTTTCACCATGATGAAGCTAAAAGCATTTACCTCTTATCTTATGCCAGGTCACGGTGTCGATTAAATGCAATTCTCTGAAACACAAAAGTCACAAAATCTTAAATGTACGCTATAACAAANTAGTTACTGAAGTGAAAAGACAATGCATTCTCATAGGCACGAAGCCACCTACAAAACAGCCCAAGAAAACAAATGAAACCATTAATATTTTAACTCTGATGCAGAAACTGGGTCACATCCCTTTAATTTCACATTTAGTGACATATACTTTTGACAAAAGCCCTTACTTGTTTGTGAAGGCATTTCCATGAATGGGTATGAAGAAGAGGAAAAGGTAAGGAGCAATGCAAGAAGACACCAGCAGGCAAATCTGACTCTTTAGGAGGCTGAGAGAGGAACGCCATAGCCATAACCAGCTCTGAGAAGCAAAAAAGGTATCAACACCTTGTCAACACAACAAAGAATAGTCTTCACACACAACAAATATCACAAAAATTTTCTCACCAGTCTCCTGCCCGCAACAGCAGCCTTGTAAGTTGAAAAACTGATCCAGGGGCCAAAGACTACGTTTCCCACAAAGAGAACATAGCCCAGGAACTCCGTTGGTGGGGGCATAACGGAAACTGCTCC
Organism: Oostethus manadensis; assembly: GCA_024372805.1. Taxonomy (NCBI): domain Eukaryota; kingdom Metazoa; phylum Chordata; class Actinopteri; order Syngnathiformes; family Syngnathidae; genus Oostethus; species Oostethus manadensis. Next base: position 2,848,978 of record QODF01000033.1, on the reverse strand, counting down.
TCTGTCCAGGTCAAAGGCCAGAGAAATGGCTTTCATCGCCACCACCATCTGACTGCCTCTCAAGCACACACAAACACAAAAGCACACATTTCTGTCAGGATGGTTTACAGCTTGACTGGATCGGTGGACTTCACAATAAATTAATATAATTAAGAAAATGACCATGCTTATTTATACCATGCAAAGAAAGTCTACTTTTAATAGGTTTTCCGAGAAAAAAAATTCAGATTAAATTTGAACTCTAAAAATACCGCAGGTTTGTGCATGACAAAACAAACTTTTCACCATGATGAAGCGAAAAGCATTTACCTCTTATCTTATGCCAGGTCACGGTGTCGATTAAATGCAATTCTCTGAAACACAAAAGTCACAAAATCTTAAATGTACGCTATAACAAACCCACCATTACAGCTCTTTAAAACCTCTTTAAAATAGCAGTATACAGCTTTAAAAAGGTCATGTGCGATTCTACCAGGTCACGTGTTGAATACCTCTGTTCACCAATACAGTGATATATCAGGTGTACTATGTTTACAATCAGATATGCAGATATACAATCTGCAAATATGCAGATTGCATATTTACAATCCAAAGGCAAAATCTGGAAATGATACCAGACTGTGGGCATAATGAGCTAGCAAGCTTTCTGTCATGTGGAAAACAATGTGTCTACGGTCAATTGTGTTCTTACCCGATGAGAAGGTAAATGAGAATGGCAGTGGACAGGAAAAGGCCTTTGCTGCTGGAGTGTCGGCCAAGAAGAAGAATGAGGTAGCAGAGGAGACTGAGCAGCATCACCCACAGCATGTGCAGGTCAAAGAAGAGGAAGAGGCTGTACATTCCGGCCACCATTGACACAGTGTGCTTCACAGAGGACACGCCTCCTAAGATACAACACACGCCTTAAATTACAATCACAACTTTACTGATTTTTTTGGTTCATTTTTAAAAAGGCAAACTACCATGTGATGACAAAAAAGCAGAATCATAAGCAATCAGTGATGCTCACCCAATCTGAAGAGCAGCCTGCTGATAAGACAAAGGAGCAGCAGCATCCACACCTGTTGAATGCCCTGCTGGAGTGTACTGACTCCACAGCTCTCAGCCAGCTCCATCCACACCAGGAGCCTGCTGGATAAATCCATGGTGCAACTGTACAAACACACATTGCCATAACAAAAACTCGACGTAAGTTTTCTCATTTTTTGGCATAGTGTTCAACTGCAGTATGCCAAAATAAACATTTACCATCTTTGTCTTGTGACAATATATAATGCATTGCTTTCTTGCTATTAACAGGTAGACTACATCTTGTGTAGAAGGTGTAACCTGATGGAGATCAGTGACTGCAAAGCAGTGGTAGGTGAGTGTAGCCAGACAGCATTGCATGGTGGTGTGTAGGATGACTCCACTGTAGTGGTGAGGAAGATGAAGAGGGTAAAGGCAGAGCAGAGGATGAAATGGTGGAAGCTGAAAAAGGAAGAGTGTTGTGTGACTTTTAGGAAGGAGTTTAAAAAGGCCATGGGTGGCCAGGAAGTCCTTCCAGATAACTGGACAACTACAGCTACTGTGTTCA